>CAJQZJ010033276.1:8229715-8256405 GCA_907164525.1 Lophiomys imhausi | reverse complement strand
GTTTCTTAATTATCCTAAACAGTTTATGTCGGTTGGTAGCGAGAGGTCAAAACTTGACATTTCATTTTTAAGTATTACTACAAACAATACCTTTAAGAAGCGTTACCCTTAATTTTGTATCAATATACAAAGATCAATACCAATGTGGCCAAATATAATCTTAATTTTGTATCAATATACAAAGATAAGTACCGATGTAGCCCAATACAATTATATTTAGATTTAAGCGAAGGAGAGAAAGGAGCTGGATGGCCTGACAGGGGGGCGAGCTCCATATCAACCTCCGGGAGGGCTTTGATCAAGGTAACCTCTTCCTGTTTAGACCGCAAGAGGTCACTAAGAGAATGTAAATCTTGACAAAGTTTGGACTTAGCTTGTTTAGTAAGAGAGTCCACCTCTGAGCGGAGTGACAAAGCTGTCGCACAAAGCGCGGGTTGAGGGTAGGGAGGGATCTCCTCTATGAGAGAAGCCTCTTTGCCGGGAGTGAGAGAGTCTGGGTCGAAGGAGGGCCAGGGCAGGAACGTAAGGGAAGAGTGTACTGGGTAAATGGATTTAGGTTTGATTAAATCTTGGGAGTGAGAAGGATCCCTCTGAGGTGGGGAAGTAGATTGCGGGTGAGGAGTACCCGCTTGAGGTGGGTCATCAGGGATAGGAATGGTTATGGAGGGGCATCTAGGTGGAGACTTAGAAGGAGTGGGAGAATGTTCTTTAAAGAAGGATTCAGAAGAGTGGACAATCTGAGCAGACGCTGGGCTAGTCTGGTGGGAAGAAATAATTTCATTTATAAGATTCCAATAAGAAAAGGCAGTAACGGGAACATTTTCAGGTCCAAAGGCATCAAAGAAGTCCTTCATACAATCGCCTACTCTTTTCCATTTCTTTTCATTTACTGTGCCATCCTGGGGAAATCAGGGGCAGAGATCAGAAATCAATTGAAAGAAGTGAACCAAATCTTTTTTCTTAACCCTATTTCCTCGTGTCTTGAGTGAATCCTTTAAACCTTGAACAAATAACTCATGCTTACTTAATGTCTGTCCCATGATCTCATCACCACTTACCTTGAGGAGTCAGGCTCATGGGCGGGCAATCGGTGGAGACTCCTGTGTGGGTCTTCTCTCTTCCGGGGGATGGTGACCCAAGGAACTCTAGCCGGGTGTGGAAAGTGACATCCAGAAACAGCCTCATACCCCGGTCCCTGTTTGGGCGCCACTTGCCCCGATCTGTGGGGAAATGAATGAGGGCTCAGGGGAAGCAGGTCCTGGATGGGTGGGGGGACAGAACAGACACAAGAGAACGGAGACAAGACAGGATTCTGATCAAGTCTCAAACTTTATTTTCTCATAACTGAATATATGCTTTGAAGAGGCGGGAAATATTAGCAGGAACTACCTTGCCCTGACGTTAGGGCCTTTGGGTTGCTAGGTTACCAAACTACGGAATGTACTTGTGCCTAGGATCTCGGATCAGCAGCTAGGGAGGAACAGAGTGTTAGACCACAGAACTCCTTAGGGTTGGTCCAAATGTATTCACAGAAGTTAACTCTTAACAAAAGCTCCAGGACCCTATTGTCCAGCCAAGCAGGAACAGTTTTGGTTCCCAGCAAAGACTGATGCTATAATGTATGGAGAGAAATTGGGAACTGTCCAGGCAGCCACTGGTATGTCATTTCTTAGATTTGGAAGCTACTGGCTCTGCACTTCCTGTATAATCAGATATATTTATCCCTCTCAGGTCTCTGATGTAGTTGAAGACTAGATAGCTAGAGTCTCATAGTTAAAATTTGAGTTGTTTAGGAATTAAGAGGGTGTTCTAGATCTAAGAAGATGTTTTTTAAATTGTGATGCAAGTTAGGATGGAAGCTGAGTTGGATAAAGAACTTTAAACTCATGGAGATGGTTAGATAGTAGAATGTTAAAGTCAGGTGCCAAATGCGTATGGACTGGACATTGGGAATGTATCCTAAGCCATATAACTCTTATAATTGTGGCCTAATTATTTCTGTTGTTTTGTATTGTATTTATTGTTATAAGAGAAAGAGCCATTTGTTGGACTGCAAGGGGGGGAAGCTGTTGTGTGTGGGGGAAAGATATACCTTAAACTTAAAAAAAAAGGAAGGGGATGGGGAGGTTGAGGGGGAAGAGGGTGGGAGGGTGGGACTGGACTGGAGGGGGGAGTAGGGAGGGGATTGCGATTGAGATATAACATGAAGAAATAAAAAATAAATTAAAAAAGAAAAAAGCATATTTTAAAAGGAAAGTTTGTATTTTTATTTTTGTAATTTACATTTCATATTTTTGTACATATTGTTAGGCATCAGATTCCACCCCCACCTTTTCTGATACAGGGTTTCCCTGTATAACAGCTCTGGGTGCCCAGCTTGCTTTGTATAACAAGCTGGCCTTGGACTCACAGAGATCCACCTGCCTCTGCCTCACAAATTCTAGGATTAAAGGTGTGCACCACCATGTCGGGCTGCATCAGCCTCTTTTTATGGTAATAGGGACCAAGCCAGCCTTATCTAAGTTAAAATTAAACTATATCTAAGTTACAAGACATGAGGAGCTCTCTAATTCCTCCTCCTTCTCTTCTTCCTTTGGCTCTTTGAGACATAGACTCTTTACATACCCTGTCTGTCCATGAACTCACTATAGACCATGCTGGCCTCAGTCTCATAGAGATACACCTGTTTCTACTTCCAAGTGTTGAAATCAAAGGTGTGCGCCACCATGCCCAGCTCTATGTCCTGCTTATGATTTTATTTGTAGTATAACCATGTTCATTATTATCTCAAAGGAGAAAGAAAATACCTTGAAGAAAAGAAAGCAAAGCAGCAACCACAAAATCATATTCTGAGCATCCCAGTAACTTTTTTTGGTGTACATGTCTAGCACTACTCTTCTTAGTTGGATTGTAGGGTGAAAATGGCCCAATATGAATGTTTCTTTTTTTGTATATGAAGTTACTGTCTATTTATCTTTTGGTCTGTTTGATGTATGTGTGAGACAAACCCCTGTAATAAACTACAAATCATTTTCTTTCTTTTAAAAGTATTTTAAAAAATTTGATGTGTATGAGTATTTTGTCTCTCTCTCTCCCTGTGTGTGTGTGTCTGTGTGTGTACACACTATGTGGGTGCCTGGTGCCCACAGAGTCTATAAAAGGCTGCTGAATGGCCGAGATATGGAGTTATAGACAGCTGTGAGCTGACATGCGGGTGCTGGGAATTGAACTCAGGTCCTCTGGAAGTGCAGTAAATGAGTTTAACCACTGAGATATCTCTCTAATATCAATAAAGCAGACTTTTACTTTGGTGGGAAAAAACTCCACCAAAATGATAAAATTGGTAATTTACAAAAGTTACTAGTAACTGTAAAAATGATATCTAGGTTGTGAGACATTAAAAATAAATAAAAAGTTAATAAAATATTAAAAAATATTTAGAGGCTATGTCAGAACTGAAGATCACTTCTGATAACAATCTCCTACTTTCTTTCCTTTCTTTTTTAAATAAATTTATTTATTTGTTGCTTCAGGTTACATCTCCATCATATTGTCCTCTTTCCCTCCTTCCCAGCCCCGCCCTCCCATCCCCTACCCCCTAACCCTTCCATCCTGTTCCTCTGGAGTGGAGTGTCCCTACATAACAGTCCCTTTCCCCAGTTCAGAAGTCATATGAAGGCCAAGAGCCTATTCTTATACTGGGGGCCTACAAGGCAGTACCACCAGTGAAAAGTGTCTCATTGCTAGGGAGGGAAAACTAAAAAACAGACCAACAAACAAACAACAAAAAAATAAATAAAAACAATAAAAAGTCTATGTCCATGTTCCCTTTGGTGTGTTGGTTGTAGTACAGATATCCTGTACTATATAGCTAAAATCCTACTATAAGTGAATAGGTGCCATGTGAATCCTTCTGAGTCTGGGTTAGTTCACTCAGGATGAGCTTCTATAGTTCCATCCATTTGGCTGCAAATTGCATAATTTCATTGTTTCTGTTAGCTGAGTAATATTCCATTGTGTAGATGTACCACAGTTTTTTAATCCATTCTTCAGTTGAGGGACATCTGGGTTGTTTCCAGTTTCTAGCTATTACAAATAAGGCTGCTATGAACATAGATGAGGAGACTTCCTTATGATTCCGTGAGGAGTCATTTGGATGTATACCCAGAAGTGGTATGGCTGGGTCCTGAGGCAAAGCTATTCCAAGATTTCTAAGATATGGCCAGACTGACCTCCATAGTGTTTGCACAAGCCTGCAATCCAACCAGCAATGGAGAAGGGTTCCCCTTTCTCCACACCCTTGCCAGCATGTGCTGTCATTTGAGCTTTTGATCTTAGCCATCCTGACAGGTGTGAGATGGAATCTCAGAGTCGTCTTGAGTTGCATTTCTCTGATGATTAAGGATGTTGAGCATTTCTTCAGGTGTCTCTTGGCCATTAAAGATTCCTCCTTTGTGAATTCTCTATTTAGCTCCGTCTCCCATTTTTTGATTGGATTATTTGGTTTCTTGGCATTTAATTTCTTGAGTTCTTTGTACATTTTGGATATTAGCCCTCTGTCAGATGTGGGGTTGGTGAAGATTTTCTCCCAGTCTGTAGGCTGCCATTTTGTTCTAATGACAGTGTCTTTTGCCTTATAGAAGCTTTTCAGTTTCATGAGGTCCCATTTATTGATTGTTGGTCTCAGGTCCTGAGCTGTTGGCGTTCTGTTCATGAAGTTGTCACCTGTGCCAATGAGTTCGAGGGTTTTTCCCACTTTTTTTTTCTAGTAGATTTAGTGTGACTAGCTTTATGTTAAGGTCTTTGATCCACTTGGACTTCAGTTTTGTACAAAGTGATAAATATGGGTCTAATTTCATTCTTTTGCAAGTGGACAACCAGTTGGACCAGCATCATTTGTTGAAGATGCTGTCCTTCTTCCATTGTGCGGTTTTGGCTTCTTTGTCAAAAATTAGGTGGCCATAGGTGTGTGGGTCCATTTCTGGGTCTTCATTCGATTCCATTGATCTACTGGTCTGTTTCTATACCAATACCATGCTGTTTTTACTACTATTGCTCTGTAGTACAGCTTGAAATCTGGGATGGTGATACCTCCAGATGTTTTTTTTTTTTTTATTGTACAGGATTGATTTAGCTATTCTGGGTTTTTTTGTTGTTCCATATGAAATTGAGAATAGCTCATTCCATGTCTATAAAGAATTGTGTTGGTATTTTGATAGGAATTGCATTGAATCTATATATTGCTTTTGGTAGGATGGCCATTTTTATTACATTGATCCTACCTATCCATGAGCATGGGAGATCTTTCCATCTTCTAAAGGCCTCTTCCATTTCTTTCTTGAAGGGCCTGAAGTTCTTTATGTACAGGTCCTTTACTTGCTTGGTTAGAGTTACCCCCAGGTATTTTATATTGTTTGTGGCTATTGTGAAGGGGGTTGTTCCCTTATTTCTTTCTCAGCCCATTTGTTTGTTGTATAAAGAAGGGCTTCTGATTTTTTTGAGTTAATTTTGTATCCAGCCACCTTGCTGAAGGTGTTTATCAGCTGTAAGAGTTCTCTGGTGGAATTTTTGGGGTTGCTTATGTGTACTATCATATCATCTTCAAATAGGGATAATTTGACTTCTTCGTTTCCAATTTGTATCCCCTAGATCTCTTTTAGTTGTCTTATTGCTCTAGCAAGAACTTCAAGTACTATATTGAAGAGATATGGTGAAAGTGGGCATCCTTGTCTTGTCCCTGATTTTAGAGGAAATGCTTCAAGTGTCTCTCCATTTAATGTGATGTTGGCCACTGGCTTGCTGTATATTGCCTTTATTGTTTCTAAGTATGGTCCTTGTATGCCCGTTCTCTCCAGAACTTTTAGCATTAAGGGGTGTTGGATTTTGTCAAATGCTTTTTCTGCATCTAGCGAGATTATCATGTGGTGTTTTTCTTTCATCTTGTTTATATGGTGAATTACGTTGATAGACTTTCGTATGTTGAACCATCCCTGCATTCCTGGGATGAAGCCTACTTGATCATGATGTATGATACTTTTGATGTGCTCTTGAATTCGGTTTGCTAGTATTTTATTAAGTATTTTTGCATCTATGTTCATGAGGGAGATTGGTCTGAAGTTCTCTTTCTTTGTTGGGTCTTTGTGTAGTTTAGGAATCAGGGTGACTGTGGCATCATAGAATGAGTTTGACAGTGTTCTTTCTGATTCTATTTGGTGGAAAAGTTTGAAGAGTATTGGTGTTAGCTCCTCTTTTAAGGTCCGGTAGAATTCCGTGCTAAAGCCATCTGGCCCTGGGCTTTTTTGGTTGGGAGATTTTTAATGACTGTTTCTATTTCCTTTTTTTTTTTTACATTTATTTATTTATTCAAGTTACATCTCGATCACAGTCCACTCCCTCCACACCTCCTGATCCCACCCTCCCACGCTCTTCTCCTTCTCCCTCCTCTTCTCCTCAGCTGAGGGGGTCCCACCCCTATCAAGCCCCCCCGCCACTTCCTTAGTCACATAAGGGCTAAGAGCTTCCTTATGCATTGTTCCCCAACATGGCAGCCCAGGTAGGATAAGATGTCCTACTAACAGGCACCATAGTCCATGACAGACACTTCCGCCCACATTTACTAAGGGATCTATATGAAGGCCAAGTGGCCTATCATCTATATATGTATAGGGGGCCTAGTTCTGGTCTCTACATGCTTTTCTTCCCCCTTTTGGTTAGTGTTTCAGTCTCTGTGGGCTTCTAGGGGCCTAGGTTGGTTGGTTCTGCTGATCTTCATGTGTTGTTCTTGTCCCCTCTGTGTCTCTCTATTCCTCCTCCCTCTCTTTTTTTTTATTAAATACTTTATTTTTTTTTCTTCAAGTTACATCTCAGTCACAAACCCTTCCCTATTCCCCCTTCCTGTCCCACCCTTCCACCCTCTTCCCCCCAACAGCTTCCCCTTTCAGTCCAACAAATGGTTCCTTCTCTAATAACAGTAAATACTATACAAAACAACAGAAATAAATATGCCACATTTATGAGAGTTAAATGGCCCAGTATACCTTCCCAATGTCCAGTTCATACATATTTGGCCCCTGACTTTAACATTCTACTCCTTAAGCACCTCCATGAATTTAAAGGTCTATAACTGACTCAGCTTTCATACTAACTTGCATCACTATTATAACCATCTTCTTAGATCTAGAATGCCCTCTTGATTCCTAAACAACTCAAAATTTAACTTTGAGACTCTAGCTGTCTATTATTCAACCACCTCAGAGACCTGAGAGGGATAAATATATCTGATTATATAAGAAGTGCAGGGCCTGCAGCTTTCAATACTAAGAAATGACAAACCAGTGACTGCCTGGACAGTTCCCCTTTTCTCTCCACACATTCCAGCATCAGTCTTCAGCCTTTTGGTCCTGTTCTCTGACAGACATTGATTGTAGAGCAGGAATTATGAAGGACTTACCTAACCTGTCTTGGCAGAGCTAGGCTGCCGACTTCCCTGCTACCAAGTTTTGTCCTTTTTGGACAGCAGTCCGTCTTCAGTTGAAGCAAGGAGTTTTTTCATGCCAAGAGATAGGCTTGCCACTAATTCAACCATCTCACACTGGAGATTCTTCGATGCTTATCTTCTACTTGGAGTAGAATGGGGGTGCTGTCAGGAGCTGATATGTCTCGATATAAAAAAAAAACTTAATTTAAGATAACATCTTTGAGTGCCATATTCTGCAGATCTCTTGGGGTTTTTGAAGATGCCCTATCCATCTCTTGTATTTAGATAAGCAAATGTTGCTTGTCTCTTAACAACTTGATTACTGAGTAGTTTAGAGAATATCTGTGATAGACTGTCATAGTAGCTAACCAAGTGACATGTTTGCATTACTAGGAGTTTGTTTTTCTTAGCTATCCTAAACAGTTTTAGATGATTGGTATCAAGAGGCCAGAGCTTCACATTTTATTTTTAAGTATCCCTAGGTAAGATACCATTAGGAAGCGTTACCTTTAATTTTGTATCAATATACAAAGATCTATTCAATTGTGGCTAAATATACTCTTAATTTTGTATCAATATACAAAGATCAATGCCTATGTAGCCCAATACAATCTTAATATTACGTCCATATACAAGGGCCAATACCATTGTGGCCAACTATAATCTTATTTTTGTATCAATATACAAAGATCAATACCGATGTAGTCCAATACGATCTTATTTTTGCACAATAAACAATGGTCAATACAACTTTAGCCAAATATACTACTAATTTTGTATCAATATACAAAGGTATAAGGACATATTCAATAATCTGTCCCTTCTTCTTGGTCCTTCCTGTGCTATGTCTGTGTCTCATTTTTCTCAAGTCCATGCACTCCTACATAGGAGAGAAAGAAGGATACAGAAAAGGAAAAGTAGGGAGTCCCTGGGTCTAACCTCCAAAACCCATTAAACAGGACCATTTAACAGCTTGTAATCTCTTCCCCTAAATAACAGAGTATTCAGTTATCCTTCAAATAACCAAAAAGGGGGGGCGGAGAAACACCCTCCCCCCCCCTCTGGGCATGGGACGTCGCTCTCTTAAAATGACTTCCTGCTGATTTGGGTTGTAGTAAACCTGTTTGGGGCCCGAACCAAAAATGGAAAAATGGTTAAAAATGTTAGTACAATCCTTTTATGTTCAGTCCTTCTGTTCTCAGCTGTTTAGATGTCCTAAGGAGTTTGTAGGCAGAAGCTGATCTTGCAGGCTTTACTAAGGTTCTGGCTGGGGCCATGTGTAGAGCTGAACGGTCTTAGTGATATTGAATTGTTGTGGTTGTAGGCTTTTGATGGAGACAGCTATTTTGAGGGAGTCTGTCAGGCTGAATCAACTGGGTCACTCGTCTTCTTTGGTGTCTGATTCTGTTTTCTGCTGAGGTTTCCGTTGTCCAGTTGTCCCTGGGTTCCTTGAATGGCTGCTTTGATTCTCCTGGAAAGATAAGAACAGAGCCCTGCCCTAATCCTAACTCTGGGACAATTACCCTCTTTTTTTTGGGGGGGGGGCTAGGTAATATTTATCCTGAAGCAAATTTGGTTTTTTGACAATATATAAAGTGTTATCTTTCAATCTGGTTTAAAGAAGAAATTATTTTGTTATTTTGGAGCTAAACCAGCTTTAGTGCATATATTTTGAGATCTCAAAGGACAATTTGTTTGTATTGAGTAGGCCTTTTGTAAGTAGCTTTTAAACTTAGGTCTTTCCAAATCCTATGTGTGTGTCTCTGCATTCTAATGATTGGGATCAGAGAACTGTGGTTCCCATCTGAAGGGATTAAAGATGTGTTCCACCACTCCTGGATCGAAGTTTTTCTCTATTTAGAGTTTGTTTTGTATCAGGCTGACCTTGAGCTCTGAGATCTGCCTGTTTCTGTCTCTAGTGTGTTGGGATTAAGGGTGTACTCTTCTTGAATGATGGGATTAAGGGTGTGCACCCTCACCACCCTGTTCCGTGTAACTCTAGAATTTATAAGACCACTAACTCTATGGTGCTCCTCCCGTCTCTGCTGAAGTTAAAGGCATGGGTTAACACCACATTTCTCCTGTATTTGACCTTAGCTCTACGTTTTTTTGACACTTGGAGGTTTATAAAACTAGGTTGAATGGCTGTATCCTTTATTTTATTTACAGTGTTTTAGCATTCTTACTTGCTTTTTTTTTAATTGATAAATTTGTTTGTTTGTTGCTTCAGGTTACATCCTTATCATATTGTCCTCTTTTCCCTCTTCCCAGCCCCACCCTCCCATGCTCTACCCCCTGACCCTTCCGTCTTGTTCCTCTGGGGTGGAGTGTCCCTGCATAACAGTCTCTCACCACAGATCAGGAGTCATATGAGGGCCAAGAGCCTCTTCATTCACTGGGGGCCTACGAGGCAGTACTGCCAGTGAAAGGTGTCTCCTTGCTACTGGGGGAATACTAAAAAAAGACCAACAAACACACAAACCCACAAAAACAAAGAATAACAACAAAAAAGAGAGGAAAAAGAAAAGGGAAAAGGAAAAAGAAAAAGAAAAAAAAAAGTTTATGTCCATGTTCCTTTTGGTTTGTTGGTTGTAGTACAGATATCCTGTACGATATAGTTAAAATCCTACTATAAGTGAATAGATGCCATATGCATCCTTCTGAGTCTGGGTTAGCTCACTCAGGATGAGCTTCTCTAGATCCATCCATTTGGTTGCAAATTGCATGATTTCATTGTTTCTGATAGCTGAGTAATATTCCATTGTATAGATGTACCACAGTTTTTTAATCCATTCTTCAGTTGAGGGACATCTGGGTTGTTTCCAGTTTCTAGCTATTACCAATAAGGCTGCTATGAACATAGATGAGGAGACTTCCTTATGTTTCTGTGAGGTGTCCTTTGGGTGTATACCCAGAAGTGGTATGGCTGGGTCCTGAGGCAAAGTTATTCCAAGGTTTTTAAGATATCTCCAGACAGACCTCCATAGTGGTTGCACAAGTCTGCACTCCCACCAGCAATAGAGTAGGGTTCCCCTTTCTCCACACCCTCGCCAGCATGTGCTGTCATTTGAGCTCTTTATCTTAGCCATTCTGACAGGTGTTAGATGGAATCTCAGGGTCATCTTGAGTTGCATTTCTCTGATGATTAAGGATGTTGAGCATTTCTTCAGGTGTCTCTCGGCCATTAGGGATTCCTCCTTTGTGAATTCTCTATTTAGCTCTGTCCCCCATTTTTTGATTGGATTCTTTGGTTTCTTGCATTTAGTTTCTTGAGTTCTTTGTAGATTTTAGATAATAGCCCTCTATCAGATGTGCGGTTGGTGAAGATTTTCTCCCAGTCTGTTGGTTGCTGTTTTGTTCGAATGACAGTGTATTTTGCCTTACAGAAGTTTTTCAGTTTCATGAGGTCCCATTTATTGATTGTTGATCTCAGGTCCTGAGCTGTTGGTGTTCTGTTCAGGAAGTTGTCACCTGTGCCAATGAGTTCGAGGGTTTCTCCTACTTTTTCTTCTAGTATATTTAGCGTGGCCGGCCTTATGTTAAGGTCTTTGATCCACTTGGATTTAAGTTTTGTACAAGGTGATAGGTATGAGTTTAATTTCATTCTTTTGCAAGTGGACATCCAATTAGGCCAGCACCATTTGTTGAAGATGCTGTCCTTCTTCCATTGTGCGGTTTTGGCTTCTTTGTCAAAGATTAGTTGGCCATAGGTGTGTGGGTCCATGTTTGGGTATTCAATTCGATTCCATTGATCCACTGGTCTGTTTCTATACCAGTAACATGCTGTTTTTATTAGTATTGCTCTGCAGTACAGTTTGAAATCTGGGATGGTGATACCTCCAGATGCTTTTTTATTGTACAGGGTTGATTTAGCTATTCTGGGCTTTTTGTTGTTCCATATGAAGTTGAGACTAGCTTTTTCCAGGTCTATAAAGAATTGTGTTGGTATTTTGATAGGAATTTCATTGAATCTATATATTGCTTTTGGTAGGATAGCCATTTTTATTATGTTGATCTTACTTATCCATGAGCATGGGAGATCTTTCCATCTTCTAAAGGCCTCTTCCATTTCTTTCTTCGGGGGCTTGAAGTTCTTGTTGTATAGGTCCTTTACTTGCTTGGTTAGAGTTACCCCCAGGTATTTTATATTGTTTGTGGCTATTGTGAAGGGGGTTGTTTCTCTTATTTCTTTCTCGGTATATTTGTTTGTTGTATAAAGAAGGTCTTCTGATTTTTTTTAGTTAATTTTGTATCCAGGCACCTTGCTGAAGTTGTTTATCAGCTGTAAGAGTTCGGTGGTGGAGTTTTTGGGGTCGCTTATGTATACTAACATATCATCTGCGAATAGGGATAATTTTTCTTCTTCATTTCCAATGTTTATCCCTTTGATCTCCTTTAGTTGTCTTATTGCTCTAGCAAGGACTTCAAGTACTATATTGAAGAGATATGGTGAAAGTGGACATCCTTGTCTTGTCCCTGAGTTTAGAGGAAATTCTTCAAGCTTCTCTCCATTTAGTTTGATGTTGGCCACTGGCTTGCTGTATATTGCCTTTATTATTTCTAGGTATGGTCCTTTTATGCCGTTGTCTCCAGAACTTTTAGCATGAAGGGGTGTTGGATTTTGTCAAATGCTTTTTCTGCATCTAGCGAGATTATCATGTGGTTTTTTTCTTTCATCTTGTTTATATGGTGAATTACATTGATAGACTTTAGTATATTGAACCATCCCTGCATCCTGGGATGAAGCCTACTTGATCATGATGTATGATACTTTTGATGTGTTCTTGAATTCGGTTTGCTAGTATTTTATTAAGTATTTTTGCATCTATGTTCATGAGGGAGATTGGTCTGAAGTTCTCTTTCTTTGTTGGGTCTTTGTGTGGTTTAGGAATCAGAATGACAGTGGCCTCATAGAATGAGTTTTGCAGTGTTCTTTCTGTTTCTATGTGGTGGAAGAGTTTGAAGAGTAATGGTGTTAGTTCCTCTTTTAAGGTCCGGTAGAATTCCGTGCTAAAGCCATCTGGCCCTGGGCTTTTTTTTGGTTGGGAGATTATTAATGACTGTTTCTATTTCCTTGGGTGTTATTGGGCTATTTAAGCTGTTAATCTGATTTTGATTTAGTTTTGGTAGGTGGAATTTATCAAGGAAATTGTCCATTTCACTTAGGTTTTCAAATTTGGTGGAATATAGATTTTTAAAGTAGAACCCGAATATTTTCGGGATCTCCTCAATGTCTGTTGTTATTTCTCCCTTTTCATTTCTTATTTTGTTGATTTGAGTTCTTTCCCTTTGCCTTTTATTAATTTGGCTAGGGGTCTGTCTATTTTGTTGATTTTCTCGAAGAACCAACTCTTGGTTTCATTGATTCTTTGTATAGTTCTTTTTGATTCTAAGTTGTTGATTTCAGCCCTAAGTTTGATGATTTCCTGCCTTCTGCTCTTCTTGGGAGTGTTTGCTTCTTTGTTTTCCAATTCACCAAGCTTAGCTGTTAATTTACTAATATGAGCTGTCACAATTTTCTTTTTGAATGCACTTAGTGCTATGAACTTTCCTCATAGCACAGCTTTCATTGTTTCCCATAGGTTTGGGTATGTTGTGTCTTCATTGTTGTTGGATTGTAAGAAGTTTTTGATTTCCATCTTTATTTCTTCCCTGACCCAGTGGTCATCCAGTAAGGAGCTGTTCAATTTCCATGTGTGTGTAGGCTTTCTGTTGATTCTTTTGCTGTTGAAGACCAGCTTTATTCCGTGGTGGTCTGATAAGATACATGGTGTCATTTCAATTTTCTTGTATCTATTGAGACTATCTTTGTGTCCAACTATGTGGTCGATTTTGGAGAAGGTTCCGTGGGGTGCTGAGAAAAAGGTGTATTCCTTTGTGTTTTGGTGAAACGTTCTGTAGATATCTGTTAGGTCTATTCGGTTCATGATCTCTGTTAGACTAAATATTTCTCTGTTTGGCTTCTGTCTTGATGATCTGTCCATTGTTGTGAGTGGGGTATTGAAGTCTCCCACCACTAATGTGTTGTGATCTACATGCGATTTAAGTTTTAGAAGTGTTTCTTTTACAAAAGTAGGTGCCTTTGTATTTGGGGCATAGATGTTCAGTATTGAGATTTCCTCTTTATGAATATTTCCTTTAATGAGAATATAATGCCCTTCTTTGTCTTTTTTCATTAACTTCAGTTGGAAGTCTGTTTTGTTTGATATTAGGATGGGTACTCCAGCTTGCTTCCTGGGTCCATTTGCTTGGAAAACCTTTTCCCAGCCCTTTACTCTGAGGTAGTGTCTATCTTTGGTAGTGAGATGTGTTTCTTGTATGCAGCAAAGGGACGGGTCTTGCTTGCGGATCCATTCTGTGAACCTGTGTCTTTTTATTGGGGAGTTGAGTCCATTGATGTTGATGGATATTAGTGACCTGGGGTTGTTGTTTCCCATTAGTTTGGTATAGGTGATGGTCCTGTGCCTCTTTTGGTTTAGTTGCTGAGGGGTTTTCTATTCCTTTCGTTTTCTTGGGTGAAGTTTTCTTCTCTGGGTTGGAATTTTCCTTCTAGGATTTCCTGTAGGGCTGGGTTTGTGGGTAGATATTGTTTAAATTTGATTTTGTCACGGAATATCTTGTTTTCTCCATCTATGTTGATAGAGAGTTTTGCTGGGTATAGTAGTCTGGCTGGGCACCTATGATCTCTCAGGATTTGTAGGATATCTGTCCAGGCCCTTCTAGCTTTTAAAGTTTCTGAGGAGAAGTCAGGTGTAATTCTGATGGGTCTGCCATTGTATGTGACTTGACCTTTTTCTCTTACAGCTTTTGATATTCTTTCTTTGTTCTGTACATTTGGTTTTTCAATTATTATGTGGCGATAGGAGTTTCTTTTCTGATCTAATCTGTTCAGTGTTCTGTAAGCCTCTTGGATGTTTATTGGCATCTCTTTTTTCAGGTTTGGGAAGTTTTCTTCTATGATTTGGTTGAAGATATTTCCTGGACCTTGGAGTCGGGAGTCTTCTCTTTCCTCTATATCTATAATTCTTAGGTTGAGTCTTTTCATTGAGTCCTTGATTTCTTGGATGTTGTGGGTGAGAGATTTTTTTAGCCTTCTCGTTTTCTTTGGATGTTGTACTGATTTCTTCCATCGAATCTTCCATGCCTCAGATCCTGTCTTCCATGTCTTTCATCCTATTTTTGATACTCACATCCATAGTTCCTGTTCTCATCCCTTGATTCTCCACTTCCTCTTTTAACTCTGACTGTGTTTTCTTTATTGTTTCTATTTCTATTTTCATGTCTTGTATGGTATTGTTCGTTTTGTACATTTCCTTCTCCAGCTTGCTTGTTTTTGTCTGAAAATCTTTCATTGCTTTGTCCTTTTCCTGTTCAAGTTCTGTCACCTTGGCTTGGAGTTCTTTAATGGTGTTGTTCGTTGTTTTGACTTGTAAAAGTATGGCTTCTTTGAATTCCTTCATAGATTTAAGTTCTTCTTGAAGGGACTCTATCACTTTCCACAATGCAGAATTGTCATCGTTTTCATGTGTTTCTGTTGGTGTGAGGTCATATGAATTGGATGAGCTAGGATAATTCTGGTTTGTTGGAGTCATATTTCCTTGATTTCTATTTTTTCTTGGTACTTTGGCCATTTGGATGCGTTTAGCTGTCTGTTCTTGTTGTTTTCTGTGCTTGGATCCACAGGGGATGCTTTGGTGCAGGGGACTAGTTGCTTGGCTATCTGTCGTTGCTTGCAGGGGGATCTCAGAGTCACTGTGGTTTTAATAGCTTGAAGCACTGTGAGCTGGTGCAGCCTATTCCCAGGTAGTGAGTAATGGTCTGGAATTGTTTCACTGCTCCCAATTCAGACTTCTCTATATTGCACACTGAGTTATCATCCTGTAATGGTTCTGTTGGTATGTACCTGTTTGCCCAGGCACAGATTCTGTGAGCTTTGTTTGTCATCAGGGAGGCTGACAGGGCCCAGCTCCACACCTAATATGTCTGGATTTTCCAGAATACAGCTATGCTCCCCTGACTTCTGGTTTCTCACTAGGCTTCTCACTACAGGCCTGGCCCATCAGCCTCCCCCCACCCGCCTCTGCCGGGTTCCCTCCCTGTCTGCTCAGCCACGGGTGTGTGGGGTCCTGGCCCCTCCCACTGCCTGTGCGGTCCTCCCTCCCTAGCTGCTCAGCCACGGGTACACGGATCCCCGGCCCCTCTTGCTGCCTGTGATGGCCTCCCTCCCCAGCTGCTCTGCCGTGGGTGCGGGGATCCCCGGTCCCTCCCGCCGCCTGTGCGGGCCTCCCTCCCCAGCTGCTCAGCTGTGGGTGCGTGGATCCCCGGCCCCGCCCAGCGCCTGTGCAGGCCTCCCTCCCCAACTGCTCTGCCGTGCGTGCCCCAGCCCCTCCCACTGCCTGTGCCTGCTTCCCACCCTGATTGCTCTGCCTGCCCGGCTCGAGCAGCTGTGGACCGCCCGCCGAGCGCCCTGTTTCTTCCTTCTAAGACTTCCACTATCCTGCAAAATTTCCTAAGTAGCTATAAGGTCTTCCTGAGGTGTGGGGAGCCCAGTAGGCTAGTGGGCGATCGCCATGTGGCCTCTGATTCTGCCTGCTGTGAGTTGGGGTCAATCTTACCAGGCACCTCTCCAAATGGGAGTTCCCGAATCCCGGATTTAGTGCCTCCGTGTCTGAGAGAGATGGGGGGGGGGATCCTTACCCTGGGACTTTTAACAGTCCCTTGGGAGCTGTGAGTGTTCCCGGAGGGTCTAGCCCCTCTGGTTTTTGCACAGTGTCCAATAACTCTGTGTTTTTTATGGCTCTTTTCTCCCACGTTCAAAATGCGTCAGTGTAGGTCGCCGCCATCTTGGCTCCCTCCTTTTTCTATTTCCTTAGGGGTTATTGGGCTGTTTAATCTGTTAATCTGATCTTTATTTAGCTTCAGTAGGTGGAATCTATCAAGAAAATTGTCCATTTCACTTAGGTTTTTGTATTTGGTGGAGTATAGAGTTTTAAAGTAGGACCCAAATATTCTCTGGATTTCCTAAATGTCTGTTGTTATTTCTCCCTTTTCATTTCTGATTTTGTTGATTTGGGTTTTTTCCCTCTGCCTTTTAGTTAATTTGGCTAACGATCTGTCTATTTTGTTGATTTTTCTCAAAGAACCAACTCTTGGTTTTATTGATTCTTTGTATAGTTCTTTTTGTTTCTAAGCTGTCTATTTTGTTGATTTTTCTCAAAGAACCAACTCTTGGTTTTATTGATTCTTTGTATAGTTCTTTTTGTTTCTAAGCTGTTGATTTCAGCCCTAAGTTTGGTGATTTCCTGCCTTCTGCTCCTCTTGGGAGTGTTTCCTTCTTTTTTTTTCCAATTCACCCAGTTTGGCTGTTAATTCGCTAATATGAGCTGTCACAATTTTCTTTTTGAAGGCACTTAGTGCTATGAACTTTCCTCATAGCACAGCTTTCATTGTATCCCATAGGTTTGGGTATGTTGTGTCTTCATTGTCGTTGGATTTTAAGAAATCTTTGATTTCCTTCTTTATATCTTCCCTGACCCAGTAGTCATCCAGTAAAGAGTTGTTCAGTTTCCATGTGTGTGTAGGCTTTCTGTTGATTCTTTTGCTGTTGAAGTCCAGCTTTATTCCATGGTGGTCTGATAAGATACAAGGGGTTATTTCAATTTTCTTGTATCTGTTGAGACTATCTTTGTGTCCAACTATATGGTCGATTGGAGAAGGTTCCGTGAGGTGCTGAGAGGAAAGTGTATTCCTTTGTGTTTGGGTGAAATGTTCTGTAGATATATGTTAGGTCTATTCGGTTCATGATCTCTGTTAGACTCAATATTTCTCTGTTTGGCTTCTGTCTTGATGATCTGTCCATTGTTGTGAGTGGGGTGTTGAAGTCTCCCACTACTAATGTGTTGGGATCGACGTGTGATTTAAGTTTTAGAAGCGTTTCTTTTACAAATGTAGGTGCCTTTGTACTTGGGGCATAGATGTTCAATATTGAGATGTCCTCTTGATGAATATTCCCTTTAATGAGTATGTAATTCCCTTCTCTCTCTTTTTTTTATTAACTTCAGTTGGAATTCTATTTTGTTTGATATTAGGATGGCTACTCCAGCTTGCTTCCTGTGTCCATTTGCTTGGGATACCTTTTCCCAGTCCTTTACTCTGAGATAGTGTCTATCTTTGATAGTGAGATGTGTTTCTTGTATGCAGCAAAAAGATGGGTCTTGTTTACAGATCCAATCTGTAAGCCTGTGTCTTTTTATTGGGGAGTTGAGTGCATTGATGTTGGTGGATATTAGTGACCAGGGGTTCTTATTTCCCATTAGTTTGATATAGGTGATTGTCCTGTGCCTCTTTTGGTTTAGTTGCTTTGGAGTTTTCTATTTCCTCTGTTTTCTTGGGTGTAATCTTCTCTGGGTTGGAATTTTCCTTCTGGGATCTTTTATAGGGCTGGGTTTTTGGGTAGATATTGTTTAAATTCAATTTGTCGTAGAATATCTTGTTTTCTCCATTTATGTTGATAGAGAGTTTTGCTGGGTATGGTAGTCTGGCTGGGCACCTATGTTCTCTTAGGGCTTGTAGGACATCTGTCCAGGCCCTTCTAGCCTTTAAGGTTTCTGAGGAGAAGTCAGGTGTAATTCTGATGAGTCTGCTATTGTATGTGACTTGACCTTTTTCTCTTACAGCTTTTAATATTCTTTCTTTGTTCTGTACATTTGGAGTTTCAATTATTATGTGGTGAGAGGAGTTTCTTTTCTGATCTAATCTGTTTGGTGTTCTGTAAGCCTCTTTGATTTTTTATTGGCATCTCTTTCTTTAGGTTTGGGAAGTTTTCTTCTATGATTTTGTTGAAGATATTTCCTGGACCATGGAGTCGGGAGTCTTCTCTTTCCTCTATGCCTATAATTCTTAGGTTCCATCTTTTCATTGAGTCCTTGATTTCTTGGATGTTATGCTTGAGAGATTTTTTAGCTTTCTCAATTTCTTTGGATGTTGTACTGATTTCTTCCATCGAATCTTCCATGCCTGAGATTCTGTCTTCTATCTCTTGCATCCTATTTTTGATACTCATATCCATAGCTCCTGTTCTCTTCCCTTGATTCTCCATTTCTAGTTTTAACTCTGACTGTGTTTTCTTTATTGTTTCCATTTCCATTTTCACGTCTTGAGTGGTTTTATTCGTTTTATACATTTCCTGCTCCAGTTTGCTTGTCTTTGCCTGGAAATCTTTCATTGCCCTGTCCTTTTCATGTTCAAGTTTAGCCACCTTGGCTTGGAGCTCTCTAATGGTGTTATCCATTGTTTTTGCTTGTGAAATTGTGGCTTCTTTGAGTTCCTTCATAGATTTAAGTTCTTCTTGAAGGAATTCTATTACTTTCCATAATACAGAATTGTCATCATTTTCATGTGTTTCTGCTGTGGTGAGGTCATCAGGATTGGATGAACTAGGATAGTTTTGTGTTGTTGGAGTCATATTTCATTGATATCTGTTTTTTCTTGGAACTTTGGCCATTTGGATGTTTTTAGCTGTCTGATCCTGTTGTCTCCTGAGCTTGGATGCACAGGGGATGCTTTGGTGTAGCAGTCGAATTGCTTGGCGATCTGTCACTACTTACAGGGGGGATCTCAGGGTCACTGTGCTTGTAATAGCCAGAAGAACTGTGAGCTGATGCAGCCTATTCCCAGGTAATGCGGAATGGCCTGGGATTGTTTCACTGCTTCCACGTCAGACCTCTCTGTGTTGCCCACTGAGTGTTCAGCCTTCAGTGGCTCTGATGGTATGGTCCTGTTTGCCCAGGCACAGATTCTGTGGACTCTGGAGGTCCCCAAGGAGTCTGAGAGGGCCCGACTCCATGCCTGATAAGTGTCTGGGCTTTCCAGAATACAGCTGTGGGCCCCCTGGCTTCTGGGCTCCATGTTTTAGAACCCTCAACCTCTGCACACCTCTGCAGCGAGCTGCTTCCATCTGCCATGGCCACCGGGTGTGCTGCCACCACCCTGCCTCTGCATGTATCTCCGCCCCGCCTCTGCACACGCCGCCGCTACAGCGCACTGCTAAGACTCCCATGGGTCTGCAACCTTTTCTAAATTGCTGGAATGTCTGCGAGGGGTGTGTGGGGCCCAGGAGGCTGGTTAATGATCCCGTGTGGGGTCCAAATCTGCCTGCTGGGTATTAGAGTCGATCTTACCAGGCGTTTCTTCTGATGGGAGTTCCTGATTCCCGGAATCAGTGGCTTCCGTGTCTGAGGGGGGGGAGCCTTGCCCAGTGACTTTTAATGGCCCCTTGGGAGCTGGGTGAAACCCTGGCAGGTCTAGTCTCTCAGATTTTTGCACAGCATCTTACAACTCTGTGCTTTTATGGCTGTTTTCCCCAAGTTCAAAATGTGTCTGTGCCGGCCGCCGCCATCTTGGATCCCTTCTTTCCTTTCTTTAACTTTGCTTCCTCCTTCTTAATCTTTAGGAGATAGTTTCTGTGGGGCATCAGAATTGTTGATTATGATCATCAAAACGTCTGTTGTCTTAGGCAATGTGTGTGTGTGAATGTGTATGCATTTGTGTGTAGAGGTGTGCATATATATATACGAGTGTGTATGCACATGCATGAGGGGAAGGAGCCAGAGGACAACCTCTAACTACCACCCTCTATTTTTCAATACTTTCAAAATTTTTGAAATAAAAATGTTATTAGATCACTTTTGTCTTTGCTTTCCTCAATTCAACCTTTTCCATGTACTTCCGTTTTGCACTCTCTATCAAATTAATGGGCTCTTTCTCTTTAATTGTTTATATATTTAGGAATTATATATATATGAATTATATATATGTTATACAATTATGTAATATATTACAATGTTAGATGATATATATTTAAATATATTATATATATTTGATATGTTAAATATACTATATAATATATAATTCTTAAATATATAAATACAACCTGTTCAATCCTATAATGCTACTTGTAGGTATATGATTTCATGGCTGACTACTTGGTACTGGATAACCAAGTGAGGATTTCTTATAGGGAAGACTATTTTTCCTGCTCTTAGCATTCCTTAGTCGCCTGTAACTGTTTGTCTAGGGTTGGGCTGATACCCTGTGAGATTTCCCCCTTACATGTTAACATGTCTAGTTGTATCATTCTTGTTCAAGTCTTATTTAGGCAGCCATGTTGTTGGGATTTCATAGCTACTGTGACATTTATAGGATATATAATCTCACACAAACTTCCTACAATCTTTCTGCCCCTCCCTTTAAATTTTTTTTTCTTTTTTAATAATTTATTTTTTATTTCTTCAAGTTACATCTCAATCACAATCCCTCCCTACTCCCCCCTCCAGTCCCATCCACCCTCCTCCCCCTCAACCCCCCATCCTCTTCCCTTCCTTTTTTTTTTTAGTTTAGGGTATTTCTTTTTTCCCCCCAACAGCTCTCCCTTTCAGTCCAAAAAATGGTTCTTTTTCTTATAACTATAAATACAATACAAAACAACAGAAATAAATAGGCCACAATTATAAGAGTTATATGGCTTAGCATACATTCCCAATGTCCAGTCCATTTGTATTTGGCACCTGACTTTAACATTCTACTAACTAACCATCTCCATGAGTTTAAAGTTCTATATCTAACTCAGCTTTCATACTAACTTGCCTCATAATTTTAAAAATATCATCTTAGATCCAGAACACCCTCTTGATTCCTAAACAACTCAAAATTTAACTATGAGACTCTAGGTATCTATTCTTCAACCACCTCAGAGACCTGAGAGGGATAAATATATCTGATTATATAGGAAGTGCAGGGCCTGCAGCTTCCAAAACTAAAAAATGACATACCAGTGGCTGCCTGGACAGTTCCCATTTTCTCTCCATACATTACAGCATCAATCTTCAGCCATTTGGCCCCATTTCTCTGACAGACATTGGTTGTAGAGCAGGAATTATGAAGGACTTACCTACCCTGTCTTGGCAGAGCTAGGCTGTCGACTTATCGGCTTCCAAGTTTTGTCCTTTTTGGACAGAAGTCTGTCTAAAGTTGAAGCAAGTGGTTTTTCTTGCCAAGAGAAGGGCTTACCACCAATTCAATCATCTCCCACTGGAGATTCTTTGATGCTCATCTTCTACTTGGAGTAGAATAGGGGGTGCTGTCAGGAGCTGACATGTCTCGATATCAAAAAATCTTAAGTTAAGAAAACATCTTTGAATGCCATATTCTACAGATCTCTTGAAGTTTTGGAAGATGCCCTATCTCTCTCTTATATTTAGGTAAGCAAAGATTGCTTGTCTCTTAGCAACTTGATTTCTGAGTAGCTTAGAAAATAACTGTGATAGACTGTCATAGTAACTAACAAAATGACACGTTTTCATGACTATTAGTTTCTGTTTCTTAATTATCCTAAACAGTTTATGTCGGTTGGTAGCAAGAGGTCAAAACTTGACATTTCATTTTTAAGTATTACTACGAACAATACCTTTAAGAAGCATTAGCCCTTGGGGGCAGGAGAGGTGGCTCAGCGGTTAAGAGCACTGGCTGCTCTTCCAGAGGTCATGAGTTCAATTCCCAGCAACCACATGGTGGCTCACAACCATCCATAATGAAATCTGGTGCCCTCTTCTGGCCTGCAGATATACCTGCAGACAGAACACTGTATACATAATAAATAAATCTTTAAAAAAAAAAAAAAGAAGCATTACCCTTAATTTTGTATCAATATATAAAGATCAATACCAATGTGGCCAAATATAATCTTAATTTTGTATCAATATACAAAGATCAATACCGATGTAGCCCAATACAATCTTAATTTTACATCAATATACAAGGATCAATACCATTGTGACCAAATATATCTTAATTTTGTATCAATATACAAAGATCAATACAGATGTAGCCCTATACAATCTTAATTTTGCATTAATATACAATGATCAATACAAATTTAGCCAAATATAATATTAATTTTGTATCAGTATAGAAAGGTATAAGGCCATATTCAATAATCTGTCCTTTTTTCTTGATCTTTCCTATACTATGTCTATGTCCCATTTTTCTCAAGTCTGTTCACTCCTATATAGGAGAGAAAGAAGGATACAGAAAAGAAAAAGAGAGAAGTCCCTGGGTCTAACCTCCAAAACCCATTTAACAAGACCATTTAACAGCTTGTAGTCTTTTCCCCTAAATAACAAAATTTTCTATTAACTATCAAGTAACCAAAGTGGGGGGAACACCCTCCCCACCTTCTGGGGATGGGACGTTGTTCTCTTAATATGACTTCCTGCTGATTTGGGACGTAGTAAACCTGTTTGGGGCCCAAATAAGAATGGAAAAATGGTTAAAAATGTTAATAGAATCATTTGATGTTCAGTCCTTTTGTGCTCAGCTATTTAAATGTCCTAAGAAGTTCATAGACAGAAGCTGATCTTCCGAGCTTTACTGAAGATCTGGCTGGAGTAATCTGTGGAGTTGAACGATCTTAGTGATTTTGAGTTGTTGTGGTTGTAGACTTTTGAGGAAACTGCTATTGAGGAAGTCTGCAAGGCTGGATCATCTGGGCTACTTGTCTTCTTTGGTGTCTGATCTGTTTTCTGCTGAGGTTTCCATTGTCCAGTTGTCCCTGGATTCTTTGAATGGATGCTTTAAATCTCCTGGAAAGATAAGAACAGAGCCCTGCCCTAATCCTAACTCTGGGAAAATTACCTTTTTTTTGGGGGGGGGGTCAGGTAATATTTTTCCTGGAGCAAATTTGGTTTTTTGACAATATATAAAGTATTACCTTTCAATCCAGATTAAATAAGAAATTATTTTGATATTTTGGAGCTAAACAAACCTTTAGTGTATATATTTTGAGGTCTCAAAGGACAATTTGTTTGAATTGCAGCCTGCCTTTTGTAAGTAGCTTTTAAACTTAAATCCTTCCAAATCCTATGTGCCTGTCTCTGCATTCTAAGTTTTGGGATCAAAGACATGTGGTTCCCAACTGATGGGATTAAAGATGTGCTCCTCCACCCCTGGATCAAAGTTTTTCTGTGTTTAGAGCTTGTTTTGTATCAGGCTGACCCTTGAGCTCTGAGATCTGCCTGTTTCTGTCTCTAGTGTGTTGGGATTAATGGTGTATTCTTCCCCAATGAAGGGACTTAAGGTTGTGCACCATCACCACCCTGTTCTTGTAACTCTAGAATTTATAAGACAACTAACTCTATAGTGATCCTCCTGTCTCTACTGGAGGTAAAGTCATGGGATAACACCATGCATTATTTTACCTTAGCTCTAAGTTTTTTCCACTCTTGGAGGTTTGTAAAACCAGGTTGAACAGCTGTCACCTTTAATTTATTTACAGTGTTTTAAACTTGTTACCTGCTTTTTAATGCCAAACCATGGAAATAGCCTATACCTCTACCAAAAAAAAAAAAAAAAACTTTTAAGCTGCTATCAAGTTTGTGTAATCTCTGTAGCCACCTGCAGTCTAACATTCTAATCTGAAATTAAGGCCATTTTCCTTTCATGCCAGTAAGGTAAATTATAGTTTGAAAATTTTATATTGTATTTTTATTATATTTTTAAGCTTATTAACTCTTTTCTTAAAAAAGTATTATTACTTCTAGAACATAGTTTCCTCCCTCCTCCCCTCTTGGCCCCTCCCTTCCTCTCTCCTTCCCTCCCTCCCTCTAAAAATTTTGTTTGTTTGTTTGTTTGTTTATTATGTATACAGTATTTGCTCTACATATATTCCTGGGCAACAGATCTCAATGTAGATGGTTGTGAGCCACCATGTGGTTGCTGGGAATTGAACTCAGGACCTTTGGAAGAACAGCCAGTGCTCTTAACCTCTGAGCCATCTCTCCAGCCCTCTAAAAATTTTTTTAATTAAGCTTTTGTTTTTTGTTATTTATATTTTTTGAGACAGAGTTTCATTGTGTATCCTTCACTGTCCTGGCCTCACTTTGTAGACCAGGCTAGCCTTGAACTCACAGAGATCCGCCTGCCTCTTCCTTCCGAGTCCTAGGATTAAAGGTGTACACTACCACTCCAGGCTCAAATTTTTTTATTTTTTATGATCCCTGTGCCTGAGGTTCAGGAGTTGTGTTGTAGATGTATCAACAGGATCAGCAAGGGCTGGGCACCAAATGATTATTTGTTCTCTGCATTTTGGTCAGTTGTAATTTTCTGTAATGGTCTCATCTGTTTCAAAGAGAAATTTTCATGTTGAAGGGTGAGAACTACACTTATCTGTGGATTTAAGGATAAATAGTTATAATGTAGTTAGGAATTATGCTGGATTAGTAAAGTGGTGGTTGTAAGTTCTCCTCCAAGATCCATGACTTCCAGTAATATGCATGATTTCTTTCTTGTTGAGTAGGTCTTAAATTCAGTTAGAGAGCTATTGATTACCCCTAAGGTACATGGGCCACCATAGCACCTTTAAGGATATCATGCCATGCTAGCCATTGTTGTCGTTCATAGGTGTCATATCTAGTTAGGACTATTTGTTGCTTCCTTCCCCTGGAAGCTTGCATGACATTCTTTCTGCAAACCTAGACAAACTCACCATAATAGAATCAATTTGAGATTTTGACTGCTTAGCACTATGGTAGAAAGAAAAATTAAATCAACAGTCTAACTGAAAATTGACAATGGGGCCTGGAGAGATGGATCAGCCATTAAGAGTACGTACATACTGCTCTTGTAGAGGACTAGAGTTAGGTTCCAGCACCACATAAGGTGGCTAACAACTGCCTATAACTACAGCACCAGGTGATACAATACCCTCTTCTGGCTTCTATGGGCACCTATAGGAACATGTACACGTGTACATGTGTACACACACACACATACACAAATAGAAATATGTCTTTTAAAACCTGACAAATTATAAATATAAATGAAAGATATACATATATAATTTCAAATTTAAAAAGTATTTATTTATTTATTATGTATACAGTGTTCTATCTGCATATATGCCTACAGGCCAGAAGAGGCACCATATCTCATTACGGATGGTTTTGAGCCACCATGTGGTTGTTGGGAATTGAACTCAGGACCTCTGGAAGAACAGCCAGTATTCTTAACCTCTGAGCCATCTCTCTAGCCCTAATTTCAAATTTTTATCTTTGTGTATGATTATGTATATATTGTCACTCATGTGCATATATCTACCCACAGGCATACACATATATACAATTAAAAATAAATCTTAAAAAGTTAATAATCTCTGTTGTAAACAATTTACCTTTTAGCTATTCTCAATAATGTTTTTATTATTGGCCTGTTTTGTTATTTTCTTTCCTGAAATGGTGGCCCTGCTTCTAAAGTCAGTTTCTTGATGAGCTCAAACATCACATCCCAGTTTACCAATATATTGTACATCACAAGGAGCATTCTTAGGGTCTCTTCGTGATTATACATTATTGGAAACATTGGGATACCTTCATTGAATTCTTAGTTTTATTAAAAGAATTTATAAAATTCTTTTAAACTAATTACTTAAATTAATTTTATTTTAAAAAAATCATAAAAGAATTTAATAATGGGGGCTGGAGAGTTGGCTCAGTTCTTCCAAAGGACCCAGATTCAAATCCCAGCACCCATATGACAGTTCACAGCTGTCTATAATTGCTGGGCATGGTGGTGCACACCTTTAATTCCAGCACTCGGGAGGCAGAGGCAGGCAGATCTCTGCAAGTTCAAGTCCAACCTGGTCTATAGAGTGAGTTCTGGGATAGCTTGGGCTACACAAAGAAACTCTATCTCGAAAAAAACAAAAAGTAATTTAATGATGGACGCAGAGGGAAACTCTAAGACAGTTTTGTTAGAGTTTAAGAGAAAACCTCAGTCTTCCGATGGTTTCTAACTGGACATCTTTACACTGATTATTTTTTGCCATCCTCCTTTGGGGATGGGTGTCTCTCTATGTTGCCTAGACTGATTCTGAACTCCTAGGCTCAAGAAATCCTCTTGGCCAGGCTTTCCATGGGGCCACATGTGTGTGCCACCATATCTGGCTAAAAGACCAAATCATTTATAGATGTACATAACCAAACCAAAGAGAAATTTTAAAAAAAGGTAATAATTTTTTTTAATCAATAAGATTAAAGACCCCAAGAAGGGACTCTGATTTCCCTGGTATCAAGCCAACAAATCCAAACACGAGGTGGCCTGTGAGGGGTAAGGTAAACCTGGGCTGGCTTTGGTGCTCTAGGGCAGCAGCCTGCCCAGGTCA
>CAJQZJ010033276.1:8202776-8229705 GCA_907164525.1 Lophiomys imhausi | reverse complement strand
GCCCTAAATTGATTCCTCCCTGTCAGAGCAGGGACAGAGCAGGAGAGACTGAGAAGGTGGAGGAGCAGGTGGACAGAATTCCAGGGCCAGGTGTATGTACTGAATAAGGAAGGACAAAGGCCTCTCCTTGTGGTCATCGGCTGTCCTGTCTCTTCTGTGTGGTGTGCCTTCCTTGGCCTCACATAGCATATTTGTGGGCACTGAGCTCCCCCTCCTTTTTTTGTGTGTGACTTTGTCCACTCACCTGTCCTCTTGTTGGGTGAGTTCTGTGGAGACATGTGTTCAGGCCACACCAGCTGGCAGGATGTGGTTTGTGTGCTCACGTCCCCAGCATCCCAACACCAGCTAGCTTGGCAAAGGACGGCTTGGAGAGGAGGAAGGGGCCAGTTCCATAGACATATGGGGTACAGAGGCTGTGAGGGGCCTGGGGATGGGTTGTGAGAAATCTGGGGCAAGAGGGATGGAAAGTGCCAACAAGACGGGCAGGTGGCCATGGGGCAGGCCTGTGGCCATGTAAACCTGTGGAGTCTCCTCCCCAACAGAGTCCCTGGTGCCCTGCTCCTACTAGAAGGGCATGGGGCCCCAGCGTGTTCCCAGGAGGACCGTGCTCTTCCAGCGGGAGAGGACTGGCCTGACCTACCGTGTGCCCGCGCTGCTCTGTGTGCCTCCCAAGCCTACTCTGCTGGCCTTCGCAGAACAGCGACTTAGCCCTGATGACTCCCACGCCCACCGCCTGGTGCTGCGGAGGGGCACGCTGGCCAGGGGCTCAGTGCGGGTGAGTGCTAGGTGCAGAAGGTCTACCTAAATCTCGATACTCTGGAAGATTGAGGTCAAGCTCTAGATGTCTTGACCAGCTGTCTCTCTTCCTTCAGTGGGGCGCCCTGAGTGTACTGGAAACCGCGGTGGTGGAGGAGCACAGGTCTATGAACCCTTGCCCAGTGTTGGATGAGCATTCTGGTACTATCTTCCTCTTCTTCATTGCGGTGCTGGGACACACACCGGAGGCCGTGCAAATCGCCACCGGCAAGAACGCTGCTCGCCTCTGTTGTGTGACCAGCTGTGATGCTGGCCTTACCTGGGGCAGTGTGCGAGATCTCACTGAGGAGGCCATAGGTGACGCATTGCAGGGTAGGTGGCACCTGGTGTGGGATGGGTTGGTGGTTTGGGGTGGAGGAGAAGAGTGGGTAGGGACAGGACAGGACAAGATCGACATGGACTCAAGTGGGCTCAGGCTAGTCTGTCACATAGGTCCACCAACTACTTAGAAATCTTCATTCTGCCTCTGTTACTTCCAGCTTCCTGCCCCACCACCCCTGTGAGCAATGACCTTCTAACACTGTCCCCAGGACTATCTGGCATTTCCCAAGCACCTTTATTGCCAGGCCAATAGGTGTTGGGTCACCTTCCCCACAAGGCCTGATGGCAAGGCTGGCAACTTAAGCCCACGAGGGGCACTCCTTGTCTTGGTCTGTGGAAAAGAGGGCCCAATCTTTCATCTCCAAACCCATCTCTGTTACCACTCCCTCTTCCTTTTTGCCTTCTTCTCATCTAGCCCTGGTCTCTGGGTCTTAGCCTTTTTTCCACCTCTGCAGTCCTCTCTCCCCAGGGACTGACCACTTACTGCTCTCTTCCACCACCCTGACCCCTGCTGATTGGCAGTGCCCCTAAGTGCTACAGGACTGGGCACATGAGTGCTATATTGAGGGGTGTGACAGACTTTGGGAGGTGGACAAGAAAACAGGGCTGTCTTAGCATTTCTATTACTGCTCTCTTATAGAACCCAGGACCACCAGCCAAGGGGTGGCACCACTCACAATGGGCTGGGCCCTCCCCCATTGATCACTAATTGAGAAGATACCTTACAGCTGGATCTCATGGAGGCATTTCCTCAGCTGAGGCTCCTTCCTCTCTGATGATTCCAACTTGTGTCAAGTTGACACACAAAACTAGCTAGTCCAAGAACTCATCCAAAAACCTCATCTGAGGTTCCCCACACCACTGCTCTTGTGTAGCACCTGCTCCAGAGGTTGAGTTCTGCTGGTGATCATCAAGCCTCTGTTGGCTAAAGTCTGGGAAGTTGTTCAGTGGTAGATGACATGCTTGGCCTGGTTTCCATGCTTAGCACCCCAAGACAAAAAGCAAAACCCTTGACTAAGGGGGTCAAAGCTTAGGAGCTTGTGGCTTACAGCTCTTCTAAGGAACTGGAATTCAGTTCCCTGCACCTGGATTGGGTGGCTCACAACTGCCCGTAACTCTGGGTTCAGGATATCTGCCACCTCTAGCCTCTATGGGTACCTGCACGCGTGTGCATGCCTTCCATATGCATATAATTACAAAGAAGTCTTTTTTGAAAGCTCTAAGAAGCACTTGACCAAGCAGACTCCTAGGATTCTGAAGACAGCCTCGACAGGCTCTTCCAGTTTGGGCATGCTCAGGGTCCAGTGTAGGGAGGCAGCTAGCTGTCTTAACCCAAGGCCTGGCTCTTCTCTCTGTAGACTGGGCCACCTTTGCTGTGGGTCCAGGCCATGGGGTTCAGCTGCGCTCCGGTCGCCTGCTTGTTCCCGCTTATACCTACCACGTGGACCGTCGGGAGTGCTTTGGAAGGATCTGCTGGACCAGTCCTCACTCCTTGGCTTTCTACAGTGATGACCATGGAATCTCCTGGCATTGTGGAGGCCTTGTGCCCAACCTGCGCTCTGGAGAGTGCCAACTGGCTGCTGTGGATGGAGACTTCCTCTACTGCAATGCCCGGAGCCCTCTGGGTAACCGTGTGCAGGCACTCAGTGCTGATGAGGGCACTTCCTTCCTACCAGGGGAACTCGTGCCTACTTTGGCCGAGACTGCACGTGGTTGCCAGGGTAGCATTGTGGGCTTCCCAGCCCCACCCTCCAGTAGGCCTCAGGATGAGAGGTGGCTAATGGGTCTTGGGAATACCCCACATTCCTTACGCTTCTATCTCAGAGTACAGAAGTCTTCAGGGGAAGGCACTGGAGGTCCTGTTGAAAGCTGGGTGCCCAGTGGGCCATTCTGCTACCCACAGTCCCGGGACCCAGAGAATCATTGCCATGGAGATAAGAGAGCCTGGATCCCAGAACTCCCTATGTCCTCTACTTCCATGCTTCAGAGTCCCACATGGTTGCTGTATTCCCACCCTGCAGGGCGTAGAGTTAGGCTCCATATGGGAGTCTATCTGAGCCGGTCCCCCTTGGACCCCCACAGTTGGTCAGAACCCTGGGTGATCTATGAGGGCCCCAGTGGCTACTCTGACCTAGCATTCCTTGGGTTTGTGCCTGGGGCATCTCTGGCCTTTGCCTGTCTGTTTGAGAGTGGGACTAGAGCTTCCTATGAAGACATTTCTTTTTGCTTGTTTTCACTGGATGATGTCCTGGAAAATGTGCCCAGTGGCTCAGAGATACCCAGTCTCAGGAATAAGCCTCAGGGGTATTGCTGGCCCTCCTGATAGCCTGGCTCTCTGGCAGGTTCCTGGGGAGGAAGGGTAGAATATACAGAGGAGACTAGGGGCAAGTCAACTTGACCCTAGGATGGACAGAACTCTGTCTCCTCCTCACTGCTGTCAGGAAATGACTCATGGGGGAGCCAGCTGCTTTCTGCGTGTGATTGGGAAATAAAGGGATTGTGCTGTCTGTTTCTTTCCACATTAAAGCCTTGGGTCCAGGTACTCTAGCTCACTGGTCACCATGTCCATTTCCCACCCCATTGCCTTGATCACATCTCACACCCCAAGGTGCCTGGCAGGGGCGAAGGCGACAGAACAGTGGACATCCCAGCACCTCTTCTCACTACCTGCTGTGGGCCAACCTCATCCAATTTGAAGTGTGCTGATGACTGAGGTCTGTTCACTTCCTCAATTTCCAGCAGGAGAAGCAGGTTGGGGAGTCAGCCTCCCCAGCTAGTGGGGACAGAACTTGATTTGAGCAGGGGTTACCTCCTAGGACCTGCTCCATGTGCCCACTTCTGTACCCTTCTCTGGAGAGGGCTCTTGTTCTATCAGAGCCTGTCCCTCAGGGAAACCCTTTTGTATTTCCTTTTTCCCTTCCTTCCTTCCTTTTTTTCCCCTCCGAGACAGGGTTTCTCTGTATATGTAGCTCTGGCTGTCTTGAAACTCACTCTGTAGCCTGGCTGTCCTCTAATTCAGAAATCCACCTGCCTCTGTCTCCCAAGTGATGGGATTAAAGGTGTGTGCCACCACCCCCCAGTGCCCTTTTGTATTTCTTATTAAAGTCCTAATTTCTGATTATAAAAACAATCTGTTGGAGCTGGGATGATGGCTTACTCAGTAAAGGATTTGCCATGGAAATCACAGGAATCTGAGTTCCATTCTTAGCCTCAAGTAAAAAGCTCGGCTTGGTGGCACACTTGTAAGCCCAGCACTGGAGAGGTAGAAATAAGAAAATCCTCAGGACTTCCTGGACAGACATATTAGCCCCGTTGGCATGCATGCTCCAGGTCTCAGTGAGAGACCCTGTCTCAAAATACAAAATGATGACCTCTGAAGAATGACTCAGGGTTGATCTCTGACCTCTAGAAGTATACAATACACATGCACATGTTGCACACTTCCCTACAAAATTAAACACAAAAACCCAATAGGTATTGAGGTTTGAGAATAGCCCACACTGATCAGACTTAGAATGATGAAAGTTTGTTGAATGGTGAGCAAAGTCTGACCAGTCAGGGAACCAGTCTGGATTTGGGAACCAAGACTATGACACTGAGCTGTTCTCAGAGTGAGTTTTTAAAGGGAAAAAAATCATAATCAAGCAGGAAGAACCAATTCTATCCCAAGTACATTGTGTTCAACCAAGGAAGAAGAATCTATTCTACTCCAGGTACATTGTGCCTAGACAAAACATTTTAAGCTGATTGGCTGGGAGCTAGGGTGGGGGAAACCTGGGGGCTTTCCAGTTCCCCACCATTTTGGGAGAAAGAAACATAGCAGGGTTTGTGGTTTCATTTAAGTAGAACATACATCATAAATTCAAGCAGAACATGCAACAAATATTGAATTGTAAGTAAAAGGCTATTCTTATGTCAGGCAGGCAGAGCCTGAGAATTTGAACTTAATTTCACCTTATGATCAAAATGAAGACTAAAGACAAGATGGCTGCAGGTATGCTAAAAAACTAAAGCAGGTCTCAACAGAGGGGCTATAGCTATGCCAAAAGCTAAAACTGGCCTCAACACAGGTATATGACCATTTTAGAAACATTAGAAAATGTAGAAGGCAGCCGGGCGGTGGTGGCGCACGCCTTTAATCCCAGCACTTGGGAGGCAGAGGCAGGCGGATCTTTGTGAGTTCGAGGCCAGCCTGGTCTACAAAGCGAGTCCAGGACAGCCAGAGATATTCAGAGAAACCCTGTCTCAAAAAACCAAAAAAAAAAAAAAAAGAAAATGTAGAAGGCTATAATTTTTTTAAATGACCCTAAGAGAAACAATTTCTTCTCTGGGTACTATACTTAGTAAACCACTTAGCTCCTTGGCCAAACCTTGGGCTGGGTACTGCTTTTGAGGTGGGTCCTGTTATCTCCACTAAGTAGTGAGTGGAGAGCCTTGTATCAGAGTAACAGTGGCTTAAATCCATCTGGAGACCATCAGGAGCTACTGCCTCACCCTTTCCTGCTGCTAGGGCTGCCTCAGCAGGGCACACCATGAAGGCTGGGGTCAAGTCTCCTAGAAGCTGTTGCCTTCCGAGGGCCCCTGAATTCCTTGAACCTCAAGCTCTTGTCAGCTTCTGAGGACTCTGGGAGAGGGTTCCCCTGAGTGTGGCCCCCAAGGGTAGGGAAGGAGGACAAGGTGAGAATGCCTAGTCATAGGGCGGGGTCCATGGGCAGTAAATGCAGGTGACACAAATACACACAAGAAAGACACCCATACACATAAAAGGAAAGAAATCTATAAAATTTATTATTATTATTTTTTATTATGTGTTGGGGTGGTATGTACACATGTGCGTACCACAGAATGCGTGCAGAGGTCATAGGCCAACTTTGTGGCCACTCTTCTGTGGGTTCCAGGGATGGAACTCACATTGTCAAGCTTGTGCAACCTGCTGAGCCATCTCACTATCTTACCAGCCTTCTCTCCATATTCTGATAAAGCTACCAGATTTCAGCCCCGGGGGATATGCTTCAAAGATTTTCTAATCCTCATCACCTCTCTGTGGGCTTTCTGAGCCTCACAGCAGACTATGTTTCTACCCTTTTAGATCCTTACAGTGCAGGGAGGATAAGCATGTTCCCATAGAAGGCTTCTCTTTCTGCCTTCCCACCTGTGGAGTACTACCTCTGGTCCCTCACCATCACTCAGGGTATCTTATGTTGTTCATATGGTGCAAGCTATGCCTTCGGATCATGCTCCTTGTCTCAGCCCAGGCTTCCCTGGCACTGCAGGATCTGTGAGTATCAAGGTGACATGTAATTTTGTAGCTCTTGGGATCACCAGCTCCAATATTACATAGACATCATGTCTGGTAGGTTGAAAAATGTTCCCTTTCCCCGGTTGGCAACTCTGCCCTGACCCTAGAACCTGTAAAATGTGGCCTTGAAGGCAAAAGGATTTTTCAGAAAGCTGCAGGAAAGATGGGGACTACACTGGCTACCTGAATGGACCCAGAGTCATCACAGGACTCTAAAAAAAGTGGCCAGGGGTCCAAAGAACAGGGGATTTGGAGCTGGGTTTGAAGACAGGGGAGGAGCTGAGCATTCCTCCACTCCCACCCCTCGAAGTCTGCAGAATGAGTCATCCTTGACGATACCTTAGTGTTAGCCCATGAGACTGATATCAGACTTCCAGTGCTCAATATGTGGTCTGTTGTTTGGAACACAGCCATGTTTTAGGCCTGTGAAGCAGTAGCCATGAGACATAGTTGCAGGTAGCCTGAAATCCATCACCACTGTTGATTTTCAGTATGAAGTACTTTTAGAGCTCGTCATGAATCGCAGATAAAGAAGAGGAACTATCCCCATGTTTTCCCTAGCTAGAAGCTGTGCATGGAAAATGGCTGTGTCAGGTCCTCCTCATTGCTGTCACAAAATATCAGAGGAAGCCACCTTAAAGGAAAGATTTATGTTGAACCATGGTTTCAGGTTTTGGTCCAAGGTCAGCTGGCGCCGTTGCCTTTAGGCCAGTGGCAAGGGAAAGTATCGTGGTGGGAGGTATTGAAGATGGCCACCACCGAGGAGCGAGAGAAGGTGGGACTGGGGCCAAGGTACAACCTTGTGGGGCACACCCTATGACACATCCTCCATTTATGTCCACTTCCTACTTTCTACTGATTCCTAGCAGTTAGATTATGGATCCACTGATAAGGTCAGGTTCTTGTAATCCAATCACTCCCCCAAAGTTCACTTTTGAGTGAACCATGGTGTTTACCACATCAGTTTTGGGAACATGTTATGTACAAACCATGGATTAGGGTGGTAAATTTTATGTGTATTTTACCACAATAAAAAGTTATGGGAAAACCTGCCTAGTATATTCTATAGCATAGATGTACTGTAATTGTTCACATGCCCTTATTCAAGGATGTTCAGATTGTTTTTAATGTTTCTGCTTTAAAAAATCCTGGATTGTGGGTCCTTAAAAATAGACTTCCATTTTTGTAGGACAGAGTCCCAAATGTGGACTAGCTGAGCAGAGATCTCTAGAATTTTATAATTTATTTTTACTTTATATGCATTGGTATTTGGCCTGCACATATATGTCTGTTTGAGGGTTTCAGATCCAGTGGAACCTGAATTATAGACAGTTGTGAGCTGCCATCTCTTCAGCCCCCTAGAATTTTAATTGGCAGTTCTTTCTTGAAAGAAGTAGCCAGTCACAGCTTATGAGGAGGAAGCTGTGAGAAGACATGTTGTGTGACTTTTCCTGGAGAGATATGAAAAATTTTTTATTTGCCCCAGCTAGGGCACCAATGACAGACCACAGAAATATTTCTACCCCAGTATAGCTTATTGAACAAATTGTATTTTTGTCATTCTTACAGGTGCATAAATGAGGGGTTACTTAGAGATGCCAGGGGTGACTCTTTAAAAGCCTTCCAAGGGGCTGGAGATAGCTCACTGGTAAGAACACAGGCTGCTCTTCCAGAGGACCCTGGTCCGATTCCCAGCACTCACGGAGGCTCACAACAATCTGTAACTTCAGTTCTATAGGACCTTCTGGCCTTCTCAGGCAATTCATGCATGTGGCACGTGGACATACATGCAGTCAAAAATGGGTTTCAAAAAAGAAAGAATGTGAGTTCAAGGTCAGCCTGGCCTACAAAATGAGTCCAGGATGACCAGGACTGTTACACAGAGAAACCCTGTTTCAAACAAACAAACAAACAAAAAAAAAAAACCCCCAAAAATTAAAAAAGAAAGAAAAGAAAGGCTTACTTCATCATGGGTGACAGTTCATGAAAGTTGTGTCCCTGAGACCCCTGCATGGCTTGCAAGTAGCACAGAAAGTCTTTTTCAACCTTGGTGAGGGGTACTTTTTTTTTTTTCTTCTGAGACAGGGTTTCTTTGTGTAACAGCTCTAGCTGTCCTGGACTTGCTTTGTGGACCGAGTTGGCCTTGAACTCACAGAGATCTGCCTGCCACTGCCTCCCAAGTGCTGGGATTAAAGGTGTGCACCACCACACCCGGCGTAAGTGAGGGGTACCTTACAGGGTCTGTCAGTGAACCCAAAGCTAGACTGGCTGGCTAACAAATCTCTAGGATCTTCCTGTCTCTGTTCCCAGCTTTGAGGTTATATATGCATGCCATGGCTCTGGCTTTTGTGTAGGAGCTGGGAACACAAACCCTTGTCCTCATTTGTACAGCAAAGTAAGAACGATGATACCTGTTGAGATATTTCTCTAGCCCTAAGGCCTGTGCTTTGTTTTGAATTCAGATAGATAGGCCTGCCTCCGAATCTAAAGTGCTGGGATGGAAGGCATGTGCCACCACACACTGTAATTTTTCTAGGAGGTGATAGTTTAATTTATAGTAAATACCTACACATCAACTTGCTTTAGCCAACGCATACCCCTCGTGGTATCTCTCCGTGCTGTATGCAGACTCCCAAGAAGATGAGAGAGCACTTCATAGCTCTATTACTTGCCTTGTTGCTGTGATTAAAAACCCTAACAAGGCCGGGCAGTGGTGGCGCACGCCTTTAATCCCAGCACTTGGGAGGCAGAGGCAGGCGGATCTTTGTGAGTTCGAGGCCCACCTGGTCTACAAAGCGAGTCCAGGACAGCCAGAGATATTCAGAGAAACCCTGTCTTGAAAAAACCAAAAAAAAAAAAAAAAAAACCCTAACAAGGCCTGGCATGGTGGTTCACACCTTTAATCCCAGCACTCGGGAAGCAGAAGCAGGTGAATCCTTGTGAATTTGATGCCTGGTCTACAAATTGAGTCCAAGACAGTCAGGGTTCTGTTACACAGAGAAACTCTGTCTCAAAAGACCAGAAAACAAAACAAAACAAAAAACCTGACAAAGGCAAATTAAGGGGAGGGGGGAGATTTTTGCTTTGACTTACAGTTTAGGGAAGTTGTGGCAGCAGGAACATGAAGCAGTTGATCAGACTGCATCAGTAGTTAGGAAGTGGAGGGGCTACATGGTTAGTCCCAGCTTGCTGTTTCCCTTCTTACTCAGTCCAGGACTGAAGCCCATGGCTCAGTGCCACCCATAGTTGAGTTTTACCACTTCAATTAACTCAGTCTAGATAAGCTCTCACAGATGTGGCCAGAGGCTTATCTCCTACATAATTCTAGATTCCGTCAAGTTGACAATATATAACTATTACAATAGCAGCAAGTATCATAAAAACAGTAATCTAAAGTGTCCTTTAATCCTTGCTACTTCTTCCTTACTGGAAGACACAATTCTGTTAGGTTCTACACAGTGGGAATGTTCCTGTGCCACGGGGTTGTTCCTCACTAGATGGTGCCTGCAAAAGTTTTTTTTTTTTTTTTGTTTAAAAATGAAAAGAAAGAAGGAAATCCAAACAAAAAGAGCAAAACTTAGGATTAATGGGGAAGATAGGTTATTGTCATTTTTCTTCAAAGTTTGAGCCATTGTCAAACACAGTGTGGAGGCTGGGGAGGGAGGAAAGATGTCCTGCAGGCAGGGCCTCTGTAGAAGGGAATGGGAAGGGCTGTCTGGTCTCTTCCAGGGTGTCTAGGAAGACCAGGGGTCTTCACAGGTATTGGTGAAAAGCAGAAAGGGCTTAGACCTGAGGACAGAAGTGCCAGGTACAAAGGCCAGCCCTACCAGGATGATGATTTAACTTCACAAAACCTGTGGCCTAGCCTAGGATGGTGGCTGGAGCAAAAGTCAAGAGCTTTCATTGGGAGATAAACTTCTTGATCCCACGGTCCCCACAGTCTTCTTTGGGTGTGTCCAGTGAGAGGCTGTGGTCACTTGATATTGCCAGTTTCTTTGAGAAGAATAAGCCCAAAGAAAACTACAGCTGAGCACACTGTATTAAAAGAAGCTGGGAAGTCTTAAAGTCAACCAGGGAGCTAGATCATAAGAAAGAGGAACAATAGAACTGCTCTTCAGAGAGTCCAGAAAACAAATAGCTGTCAACCCAACAGCCACACATAGCAAAAGTATTATTCTTCAGTTACGAAGGTAAAAGCCCATGCCTGTAAACTCAAACCTCTTGAAGGTTGGAGCAAGAGGATCCAGGGTTCAAGGCTAGCCTGAGCTGCACAGTGAAAATCTATCAAGAAAAAAAGAATTATATCTTTAAATAAACAAAAAAATGGTCTGGAATTTTAAAAATATAAAATCAAAGCAAAAAGTAGTGAAGTAGAGTGGGAGGCAAACAGAAGGGAATTGTCTTGAGAGCTCCCTATGTCCCCAAAAAACCTGACAGCTCTAATTTGCTTCAGCTATTGATGTGGCATATCATGTCAGTTAGAGCATACACTGAGGAAGGTTGTTTGATCCCCATATTGAGAGGTGACAGGTGGGAAGAGAAAAGGATCAACTTAAAACATACAAGGAATCGGAAGTTATATACAGACCAGGGAAAGCAAACACAGAAAATAGGTACAGAAGGTAACACTATCAAACCCAAACATATCCAAATTACTCTCAACACAAACTGACTAACATTCCAATTAGAAAACAAATTGGCTATACTGGCAAAACAAAAAACAAAGACCCAAATAGTGACAATACCATAAACAGCGGAGGAGGACAGACACACTGCCACAGAGAGGCTGGCAGCAAGGCAGAGCTACTCTATAGGCACTGGGACAATTTTGTGAGAGTAGATGCGCAGGAAAAGACTCCTGCCAGTTGAAAAAAGAAGCATTCAGAAGAAAGCGACTCTAAATGTGTATTCTGTTAATGTCATGCTCCAAAACTGAAAGTAAGATTGTACCCAGTCACAGGAACAGACAGGCAGGTTCTCAGTTATGACTGACTCTCAGTAACTGACAGGGCAAGCAGACCAAAGGAAAGTCAGCTGAGAAGGGTGCACAGCCATTCCAAATTGAATAAGCAAGAACGACCAGTGGCCTTTATTCCTAGTGCAAAGGGGTAGTGTGACTCACTCGGAGTGCTCGGAGCTTGGGCCTCACATTCTGTTGCAAGTGGTAGCAGAATGCAACCTTGAGCATGTATTTTGATTTTAAAGAAAATACTGACTTGGGAAGGATTTTTGTCAAATGGTGTTTTTAAAATTTTCTTTAAAATGATGCTTTTCTTGTCTTGTTTAACCCTTTGATAGAAAAGACATTGTACTTCTTTTACTTTTCTCACAGGAATGAGAAAGGGCTTGTCAGAGATCTATAGATTGCTGAAGATTAAAACACACACACACACATATACTATGAACATCTTTATACAATAAATTTGACAATTCATATAAAATAGATAACATTTGGAAAATATTGACTTGCTAAAACGGGGACAAGATGAAGTAAAGGCTGGATGTGGTTGTATACACCTGGAATTCCAACACTTGGGGGGTTTGAAGCAGTGAAATTACAAATTTGAGGCTGTCCACTTGGATGACTACTTAGACCTGCTACAATACAGGAAGTAGGCACAGACTATACCCAAACTCTGATTTCCAAGCCCAAACCAAATGCAAGGACATCTGTTATTAAGCAAGGCAGTGACAGGGAAGCTGAATCTGAATTGTGCAGAAACAGCAGCAAACAACTTCGCAAGTGTTAATTTTAGGAGGAAAAAAGTGGAGGTCTGTGTTAGAATGACGTAGGGCTGTGGGTAAGTTCTGTTTGGGTGTTTTATTTAGGTTAGTCAAATAATGAATTTTGATTACTGGACCTTGATATTTCAATGTCGGATCTTAGTGTTCAGTCTCAGGAATGAGTCAGTGGCCAAATGAGGGAACAGACCTTGGGGCTAGATTTAGGAACATAACCTGACGGTTTAAAGGTAAAAGGCAAAACCTGTTGGCGTGATGTTTGCCATGTTCAGGCCTGTTTGCAATGCTAGGGCCTGTGAGAGCCCTTCAGACCTCACCGGATTTCAGAGGACGTGCAGCTGCAGGAATCCTTCATCACTTCTGGAAGGAGTGTGGGGCCACATGGGAAGACATCCCACCATTTTTTAAGAAAAACATTCTTAGTGGTGGCGCATGCCTTTAATCCCAGCACTTGGGAGGCCGAGGCAGGCAGATCACTGTGAGTTTGAGGCCAGCATGGCCTACAAAGCAAGTCCAGGACAGCCAGAGCTGTTACACAGAGAAACCCTGTCTCAAAAACCAAAAAAAAAAAAAAAAAAAAGAAAAGAAAAGAAAAACATTCTTTCGCTATGTAATTCAGCAATTATGCTCCTCAGTATTTACCTAAAGTTGTTGAAAACTCGTGTCCACACAAAAGCTTAAACATTGTAGCAGCTTCATTCACAACAGATGTAACTTGGAGGCAACTGCGAACCCTAACCTAAACAAACTCAATCTCAACCCAAAACTCCCAGCAAGAGAATGGGTGAGTAGGGCTGGAGAGATGGCTCAGCCGTTAAAGGCTAGGCTCACAACCAAAACTATAAGAGAATGGGTGAGTACATAAATTTTAGCCATCAAAATGGTGGACTATGAACTAAAACTGAAAAGGGGTGCATTATTGTAGACTGCTGCCCTGCAGGCCCACTTGAGCTCTTAGCAGAAGTGATTACCTATATGAGGCCTTCAGAAGTCTGTGTTCATTAGTGTTCCTTCATCCAGGAGAGGAAGGGGCCTCAAGGCTCTATCCCTTCCTGAGGTTATACAGTTAAAGGTTTCTGGGGAGAGAGACTTAGAAGGCATAGCTTTTCTCTGATGAAATCAGCAGTTAAGAGTTTCTGGGCACTGGCCCTCTCTGAGGAGACTATCTACCTACCTACCTATCATCTATCTATCTATCTATCTATCTATCTATCTATCTATCTATCTATCATCTATCTATCTATCTATCTCATCTATACATATCATACATATACTTTGGTTAAAGATTGATGGGGGAGTGGCTTATACAGCTGCACTCCTCCCTGAGCATATATAAACTACTAATTTTTCCAGAGAGAGACATTTTCCCCAATGGTTAGTTGTTTATAAGTTGCCCATGCTCTTGTGAATAACCTCTCATCCATTCTGTAAGAACTTTAAAGTCCAATGGGTGATGGTGACACACACCTTTAATCCCAGCATGTGGGAGGAAGAGACAGGCTGATCTCTGTGAGTTTGAAGCCAACCTGGGCTACAGAGCAAGTTCTAGGATAGCCAGGGCTACACAGAAAAACCCTGTCTCAAAAAACCAACAAAACAAAACAAACAAAAATAACAACAACAAACTTTAAAGTCATTGGTTCACCAAGCTGGTGAACTTGTATGAAATTGTTTTCTTTGTTGTTGGGGCCCTATCTAGGGTGAAAAGATGTTTGTTCATCCAAGGAAAATTCACCCAACAGGTATCAAGCTTATGAAAAGGCAGAAATAAAATTCAAATGCATATTACTAGGAGAGGGCATATGAAAAGTCTCCTATTGTGTGATCCCAACCTAATGGGTTTCTTGAAATTGCAAAACCAAGGAGTAAAAGGATCAGGACTTGAATAGAGGGGTACACAGATACAGAACTCAGAATGTTACTGGAGAGAATCTTGGGTGTTTTCTGTGACCTGATATCCAGGTTCTTTGTTTCTTGGACAAATAATTGAATAAGACATGGAAATTCAGTAGCTAAAGTGTAAACATTTTAAAATAGAGAAGGAAGTATATAGGTAAATTCCACAGAGTGGGAGCGGGTTTGAGCAAGCAAGAGGCTCAAGAACTGTTTTCAGGTCCAGGTGTATGGACTATACGCATTAGCAATTAGCTTGGAGTCACTAATAGTTCACTGGTGTCATATTAAGGAAAGAAATTGAAGTATTTCCCCTTGGAGCCATTTAACCAAGACAGTGTTCAGGTTAGAATTCTCTACTTAAGGCTCCATATGACTTCCATCCTCTGACTGTCTGTTCTATGAGTCTGAATCTGTGCTTGCTGAAGTCTATCTTCTGAGTCTGCCCTGTCCCCATGTCTTCTGTTGTGGGAGTGTGTTGTGTCTGTCCAAGTCTGTCTGTTGTATGAACTGTGTATGTGTGTGATACCTGTCTGTATCTGTGAGTGGTGTCTGTCTGTGGTATGAATTGTGCATATGTGTGTGTCTGTCCCTAACAAAAGACTATGCCGCTTATTGAATGGCATTAAAAGCATCTTATGAGGGAGGGAATGGGACACTTGACAGAAATCTTAACATAGTTTTACAAGGGATTAAGTCACTGGCTGCAACTGATCTCCACTGACACGGATGATGAGCACCATTATCAACCAACACCCATAATGGAAGCTTTCAACCTTCATTGAATATTTCAACCTTCATTGACTATTTCAACCTTCATTGAATATTTCAACCTTTTTGAATATTGCTTTCAACCTCTGAATTTGTTGCTTTCAGCAAATGAGACACATGCATTATCTGGGTCAGGGGGATGGAAGAGTATATAACTTAAGATTGCAGCCATGTATTGCATATGTTGTAAAAGTTGATTACATGGGAAATCCAAGGCAGGTAAGGTTGATTGTTATGTTGTTTTCTTAAAGGCACCTTAAGCAAACAGTCTGAGTACATAGATAAGTACGAAGTCTTAAGTCTTTTTTTTTTTTTTTTTTTTTTGGTTTTTCGAGACAGGGTTTCTCTGTTTAACAGCTCTGGCTGTCCTGGACTCACTTTGTAGACCAGGCTGGCCTCAAACTCGCAAAGATCCACCTGCCTCTGCCTCCCAAGTGCTGGGATTAAAGGCGTGCGCCACCACCGCCCGGCCAAGTCTTAAGTCTTAAGTGACCTCAAGGTGTGTTATTAACTCTTTGTGAGGCCCAGCAAAAAATCCAATCTCTTAGAACATAAGATTTTCAGAATATTGCATCACCAGATAGAGGGGCTTTCTTTCTTCTCTTCTTTCTTTCTTTCTTTTTCTTTTTGCTATTATAGGTGACTGATTTTTCCTGTTGTTGGGAGGATTTTTATAATCCTTGGGGAGGTGGGAGGTCTGGAACAGCCCAAGGGATGGTCCTTCTTGGTTGCTGAGTACTGGGGTTAATCTTTTTATGACTTCAGTTAGTGCGTCTGGCCTTGCCTTCCTGCTTCAAAAAGACTTTCTGGGAAGTGGTAATACTCACTAGAGCTCTGTAAAGGCAGTACATGGTATTATTCATCTGTCAAGGCCCACAGCAATGCCACCAACAAGGGGACCCTCATGTAAGCTGTGCTCGGAAAGAGAACAATGTGTGAGTGTGTGTGTGGATTTGCTGTGGCAGCAAACAGCTTCCCAATTCTGTTAAATGCGGTGTGAAGAGAAATACTTGGGAGAGTTTTGCTTTCTGCAGACCCAGAACAATTAAAAAAAAATGAAGTCTATCAATTAAAAGTGTGTAATGTTGTGGCTCAAGCCTTTAATCCCAGCACTCAGAAGGCAGAGGCAGGAGGATCTCTTTGAGTTTAAGTCCAGCCTAGTCTACAGAGTGAGTCCAGGACTGCCAGGGATACACAGAGAAACCCTGTCTCGAAAAACAAACAAACAAACAAATAAAATGTGTAACAATAAAGCTGTCAGGTTAAGAAAAGAGAGTAGATTATTTTTTTTGCATATTCTTGAACCATCCCCATGGCTCACAAACTTGAAAATTTGAACAGCTGCCTTCACTCTGGGAAGTACCTGCCCTATGTTATCTGTCTTACCTTCAAGAGCCTGTCATTATTGGACAGAGTTCATGCCATGGTCCCTGTCCATCTTTTTTACCTGGGACTTGACCAGGTTGGCTAGTTTTGGGGCCAGGGGATGGTACCCAGGTGTGGGTCATACACTAGCCTGGGTGCTACTTGGGATGTCTTTGTTTTGTTTTTAATACACACACACACACACACACACACACACACACACGCACGCACGCACGCGCGTGCGCGCGCACACACACACACACACACACACACACACACACACACACGCATGGAGGTGCCTGCAGAGGCTAGAAGCATTAGAACCACTGGAGCAGTAGTCACAGGCAGTTATGAACTGCCAATGTGGGTGCTGGGAACCAAATTCAGGTTCATCTGGAAGAATAGTATCTGCTCTTAACCGTTCGGTCATCTCTCCAACTCATTTTCAGATGAGATTAATGGCTACTTTGGCAGACCGAGTGAAACCGAGGACCATGTGGTGTGTGAACTTAAAGTCTTTAATGGAGGAGCTTCCCTCCAGAAGGGCTAAGTTTGAAGTCCTGGCTTCGACTCATCCCCACGTATGCTGGTCTGCCCTCTGGCCCTATCCCAAGAGTCCTAAACATCCCTCCTTCTAGATCCTGTTGATCATGTTACCTGGCAAGCTCTGACTACTAAGGGTGACTCTCTTGGGGGTCTCGGTTTCCTCTTACTTCAGTGAGGGATGCCAACTCTCACACACTCACACACAGATGGACAATCTTTTCCTTTCATCTAGCTGAGGCAGCTTCAGAGATTAGGCAGGGGGCCAAGGCTCGCATCTCCCTGCCAGCCCAGAAAATGAGATTCGTGTCAAAAACCAAAACTCTGTCCCCGTTAAGGGCCAGCTCATCATCTGCTCCCCAGGTCCTGGCAGCCACTGTTCGGCTTGCCATCTCTGACGTTCATCCTTCCTGAGAGTAAAAACCACGGTTTGTCTCTTTATGCGGACAGTTTATACCGCTGTTAAGATTCATCCATGGTGCAGCACATGTCAGAATTTCCATCCCTCTAAAAGCTAATGTTCCACTGTGTGGGTGGACTATATCTGGTATGCACTCATTCCCTGATGGATATATGCACAGATTCCCATCTTTTCACTTTTGTGAATGAAGCTCCTATGAAGGTGGAACCAAAACCTTTTTTTTTTTGATGGCTAAAGAACATTCTGCCTGTGTGATGATTTGGTTTTGGAGTTTTGAGATAAAAACCTATGAATGTCCATATTGAATAAAATGACCATATTGAATAAAACACAGGATTGAATGACTGTATGATGGGCAGGTCTGTGGTGTACTTATGCCCACATGTCCCTGGGCCCTTGCTACCCGGTAGCAGCCCCCTCTGGGACACTCTGGGGGTCAGGTTTCTGGAGGTTGGACAAATGCAGGGGATCCTCTTAGTGAGAGGGAGAGCCTGACCAGGTCAGAGACACTGCGGTCTTTCCAAGGGCTGGAGAGAGGCTCAGTAGTTACTTATGCTTACTGCTCTCGCAGACGACAAAGGTTCAGTTCCTAGCACTTACACTAGGTGGCTCACAACTGCCTGAAACTCCAGCTCCAAGGGATCAAATGCTCTCTGTCCTCTGTGGACACTTGCACACAAAATATGCACACACACACACACACACACACACACACTTTACAAAATAATAAAAGCTAGGTGTGGTATTGGACATCTTTAATCCCAGAACTCTGGAAGCAGAAGCAACCAGATCTCTTGAGTTCCAGGCCAGCCAGGGCTACATAGTGAGACCCTGTCTCAAACAAAACAAAACAAACTAAAAATTTATTTAACAAGGGAAGCAACGGTGCCCCAACTGACTCCAATGATTGGGACCGATGTCTTGTTGCTGTAGAGCCTTGATGGATTGATTGCCCTCTGCAGGAATTCCACATCTTGAACCCTTGAGAGCTCTTTGGACCTGGTGGCCAATGCCTTCCTTTAATCCCAGCACTCGGGAGGCAGAGGCATGTGGATCTCTGTGAGTTTAAGGACAGCGTGAGTTCCAGGACAGCCAGGACTACAGGGAGAAACTCCGTCTACAAAGAAAGAAAGGAAGGAAGGAAGGAAGGAAGGAAGGAAGGAAGGAAGGAAGGAAGGAAGGAAGGAAGGAGGATGGTGGGTGGGAGGGAGGGAGAGAGAAAGAGAAAGAAAGAAAGAAAGAAAGAAAGAAAGAAAGAAAGAAAAAAGAACCCACTCCCCCCCCAAATATCGAGAGCTCCCTTAATGCAAGGGAGCCCTACCCACACCTGTCCACTGATCTTGTATGACTAAGACCACCACCAACCAGGGCTCAGCCTCTAGTCCTCACATGGATCTAGTCCCACCTTCCACAGCTAGAGGGCGGGCTTCTGGCAGATCCCTGCTGCTTCTCCTGCCTCTTCCATCTGGCAGGGTTGGACCCTAGTTGTCTGAATCCAAGGCCTTTGTCCACCTCTGCAGACCAGTTAGGGAGGGCATAGGTACCTGGGAGGGTAGAGAGGGGAGAGAAAAGGGAAGAAACCCTTTGGGTGGGGCTCAGCGTGGGTGCTAGGTAGCTTGGGTCAGCTCTGGTTTGTGGTGGAGGAGCCACATCAAGAGCCCTCCTGAGGCTGCAGCCTCTGCCAGAGATTAGGGACACCACAGTGGGAGGCGGTAGGCGCAGGGTCTCAATTAGGGGGTGACACATGTGCCTGGGGAAGAGCGAGCAGACGGACGAGCGGACGGAAAAAATGAGTGCGGGGTGGTGCAGCTGCTGCTTTACGGGAAAGCGGATGTGAAGTGCTGACTGGTCCTTGCTGCTCTCGGTTCTTATCTGAACAGGGGCTGCCACCACCGGATGGCCTGGCCCAGAAGCTCCTTGCAGCCCGGAGCCAGGCGGGAGGTTCAGAGAACGGTTGAGAGAACGACCACTTCCTCCCGCCTGCTGTGCCTCCTCCTCTTCTTCCTCTCTCTCTCTCTCTCTCTCTCTCTCTCTCTCTCTCTCTCTCTCTCTCTGCCATCCCTCCTTCCCTCCCTCCCTCCTACTCCTGGGTGTGCTCTGCATCCCTTCTGTTTTCTTTGAACTCATAACGATGTTCTTGTAACAGCAGCATATTCAAGGAGTATTAATCAGATTTTAATTCTAGTGTTTTTTGATGCCCACACGGCTCCCTTGTCATTTTGGGACAATCCTAACTTGGTTCTTTGCCTTCAGACACAGTGAGTTGCCTGTCATCCCTATTGCATTCTGTGCTGAGTCTGCCCAACTGTTGAGCTACTGATGAGGACAAGAGAACTTGGGCCACTTCAGATTGCTATGGCTGGGCTTGGGTACAGTTGTGGCTTTAGCCCTGACAGTCCTATGCCCCCTCCCTCACAGTGTTCCATAGGGAACGGATGGGCAAAGGGGCTTACTATAAGCTTGGTGCCTTGTCCAGAAGGGGGCTGATCCCCTACAAATCATCAAAGCTGTCCTTGCTTTCAAATGTTTGTGTTTAGGAGGTGTGATATGAATTTGAATTTTTGTGATTATGGGTAAAACTGAAGGCTCTTTCATTGTTTAGGGTATATGAGTGTGTGTGGGGTGTGGGTGTGCATACACATGCATGTACGGAATAGGCATGTGAATGTGTGAACTGCATGTGGAGCACACATTCATGTACACCACACAGTGTATAAAAAAGTATGTATAAACACATACACATGGATATACGCTCATGCGTGAACATGCACATTGTATATGCACACTAGTAGGCATATGTAGTAGACATCGATCTATGTGTGCTCACATTTTGGTGAACTGATGGTTACATCTCCTGTCAGCTTTTCCATTGTACTCTGGATTTTCTCCTTTCCCGACTTGCAGATCTTCATGTAAATTGTACTTTAGGTTTAACTTAATTTTAGATGTAAGTGTATATCTTTGTGTGACAGTGTGATGTTTTACCTCAGTTCACTTATATTTTTCACCATGTTGAGGCCTTTGCCTCTTACTTTTTTTTTGAGCCGGATGAGTCCCTCTTACTCCGTACTGTTCCTTGACCAAAGTTCTTTAATAGCTAGGATTTGCCTCATACCCATGCTGTTGGGAACATGGCCTCACCTGCTTGAGCTTCTTGCAGGCTTCCTTTCCGTACTATCTACTGGGTTTGGGAGTGTGCAGGTGTGTTGCCTTCTACTGGGTTTGGGAGTGTGCAGGTGTGTTGCCTGTGGTGGGAATGTGCATGGCACCCCAGGAGAATGCTAGCACCAAATAGGAAGTCCCCTCTCGCAGGGAGCACAGGCTGTTCCTTGCTGGTCCCAGCACAGGCAGTGGGCCTCCTTTCACTCTTCTTCATGATTGTCTTGGCTGCTTCCCTGTCCACTTTCCTACGTACAGTATAGTTCTCTAGATGAAACTTTAAAAAAATCACAATGATGTTGAATTTATAGATCAAATGGGAAGTGCTGCCATGCCCGGGGGGAAATGGAGCCATTGGTAGCAGAACCCTGAGTCCTGTGGGGAAGGCATGTCTGTATCCTGCGTCTTCTACAGCCATCTTGAATACTTATAAGCCAGCAGTTCTCAACCTGTGGGTTGTGACCCCGAGAAGGGTGGAATATCAGATAGCCTGCATATCTGATATTTACATTATCATTCATAACAGTAGCAAAGCTACAGTTTTGAAACAGCAACAAAATAACCTTTTGGCTGGGGGCCACACTACAGGAGAAAATGTATCAAAGGGAGGCAGGGTTAGGAAGGTTGAGAACCACTGTGATGCCTCATCTGTAGCTGTGGTAGAGGAAGCAGGCCAGAACTCTGTCTGCCACCCAAGAGGGCTTCTTTTTTTTTTTTTTTTTTTTTTGGTTTTTCGAGACAGGGTTTCTCTGAGTATCTCTGGCTGTCCTGGACTCGCTTTGTAGACCAGGCTGGCCTCGAACTCACAAAGATCCGCCTGCCTCTGCCTCCCAAGTGCTGGGATTCCAAGAGGGCTTCTTGAACAGTGGGAGGCTGCCCATTACTTCATGTTCACCCTACTTGATCAGCTGTGTGGCCAGATTTCTTTCTGTGGTGCTTGTGAGTTTTTCTGGCATCCTGGCTTGCTCTCCTCTGACACTTCTTGGGCAGCAGAAGGCATCTCCCTTGCCTAATCTGGAGTGACCCCAGTGAGCTTAGAGGGACTTGAAGGGCTAGGGAGTAGGTGGGTAGCTCTAGCACCCAAAGGGCTTGGGTCAGGGTCTCTGTTCTCCAGACCGAGGTTGGAGAGGGGTATCTGCCTTCCTCTGTGGTCAAAGGTCAAGACCCCAGGAGAGTGATGGGCAGGGAGCAAATTTATCTTTTTTAAGATGTCTTATCCTGTGCCCTGGGGAGGGACTCACAGGTACCTCTCATAACCAGCTATACTTCACCCACCCTGCCTACTGAGACAGCTCCCAGGACATGACACTAACCCTGCCAGGAAGAATTCATGGAGGAGAACATGGGGGACACACGTAAAACAGTCCAGGGCACCTTCCTGCTGGGCTGAGGCTTGGGGTCTGCAGCTGTGGCAGCCCGGGAAGGCCTGGTGTGGGGAGCATACTTCTTCCTCCATGGCTGCACTTGAGGTCTTTCATATCCGGGTAGTGACATGCAAGTGTGGGGATGACAAGTGGAGATGAGGCTGGGGAATGACTGTATTTCAGTAATGGCAAGGACTGACTCAAGCTGGGCCTGAAGGGGGGTGGTGGCCTGCCCTACTTCACCTGAAGCCTCAGCCTGGCCCAGCAGCTCTTCCTCCTTACTGCCCCTGGCCCAACACCGCCAGAAATAGAACAGAACTAATTAAAGCTTTTGTTGCTGTTTAATGATAATTGGCTTGAACCAAAGGAAAGGGACCCCTGAGCCCTGGTCATTTTGAGTGCCCACCAGACAGCTAGGCTCTTGCTACCTTGGCTGTCTGAAGTACCAAGGGAACTTGAGAAACATTTGTCCATTTCAGGGCCCAACAGTGTGAATGGGATACAGAACTGGACTCCAGGACAGGGTGGGTGAGGACACACTAACACCTAAATCACTGCCCATGGTGGCCACAGTTTACGGTATGAATCAAAGTTGGGTCCCCTCTTCTATTCCCCACTGCTGACATGGATCTTGTCCTTTTGGTCCCTAGGGGAAAGTAGGGAGAGTCAAATGCCTCACTGGAGGTGTAGGTGGGTCTCCAGCTCTGCTCGTTCCCTCTACTGCCATAGTTTCCTGCTGTACAAAGAGCTGAGGTACCTGGGCATGCAGGAAGACAGCTGGGACTCTCGCAAAACTTTTGCCTGGTGAATACTCATGGTTTCCCCAGATCCCTGAAACTAGGAGCTTTTCTAGTCCTCACCAAAACTTCTCAAGGTCTTGAGATTAGTTCAGGGTCCCTGTGTCCCTTAGCCTATGAATTTCGCACCTGAGTGTCTCTCTAGGGCAGCTTTAAGTGCTGCGTCCACTGTGCACCTGGACCTCCTTGTTACCTTAAGGGTTGCCTTAAAGGGCTAGTCAAAGTCAGTCTCTGATCAGGGTCCCCTATTTCCAGGTACAGGATCCCCAGAGGCCATAGGCTGCAGTGTCTCAAGACCCTAGCAGTGCCCAGCAACAGGATTCAGGAGACAGGCTCAGGCCAGACTCTGTGCCTTGTGACATTAGGGAGCAGGGTTGCCTGCTGCCTGTAGCCTGTGGTAGCTGTCACTCAACAGTGCATGAACTGGAATTGGTACAAGTGCTGGACCATCACTCCCAGATAGCTCAGGCCCCAGGAGCTGTTGCTGCATTGTAGCCTGCATGTTCCTCTTGATGGAGGAATGGACCTGGACCGGTACTCTCTGTGGAGGTTCTGCAGGATGCTAATGGCTGAAGAATGTGGTCAAAGGGGCCAAGAGCAGTGTCCATCCTCATGCCTTGGAGGCCGGGGACCCTGTGGACCATCAGCGGAGCCCCTACGTCCTATGGATGAGGCACCCAGCCCTTCTGTGAAGACAATGGTGGCGTATTCTGTGTGCACACCGTGGGTAGGGAGCTCTGGAGTCTTCTGGCGTCCCTGGAAGTCCAGCTCCTCGTAGGCCACACTGAAGACAGGTGCTGCTGAAGGGTCCTCCTCCTTCTTCAAGGGGAGAAGAGTAAGTCAGATGGATGTAGTCAGTTGGGAGTAGTGTGTGCATCCCATAATCTTAACCACTCCCTATTTTGGGTTTCCAGCCTGTCAATGGATTTTGGTTTCTTTTTAGAGCAAATGCACCTCAGCCATTGAGGCTGGGACCTAACAGCTGTCCCTTCTCTCCGCTGCCCTCTGTGAGATTTAGGGTGCATTCCCTTGTTTCTTGCTCAGCTTCTATCTCTAAATGTTCCCTGGCCTTCTTGCAGGTTTAGGATTCCAAAATGCGACTTCTACACCTTGTCTCTGCTCAGAATAGAATAAACAGTGACCATTCTGGACCTGACAAGGCTATGCACTCTGGGGTCCTGGAGTGAGCTAGGTTCTCTAGGCTTCAGCCCTGTAGGCCCCATGGTCTCTCTGCCTGTATCCAGCCCTGGGGGTAGACTGCGATAGACCACTCAGGAAAAGGGACCCATACTCACCAGAGGCTCTTCCTTGCTTCCAGATCCTCTGGCCCCTGTTGAGAAACACACTTTGAATTAGAGGGGAGCTGCTGAGCCATCTTCCCTGGCGGAGGGAAAGTCTTAGCTGTGCATGTGTGTGTATGTGCACGTATGTGTGCTTGCGTGCGTGCGTGCGTGCGTGCATGTATATGCCTGGAGTGGGGGTTTCAGCACTGAAGAGATCTAGACCATGGGCAGGCACCAGGCTTTCTATTCCCATTTATGCCTTTCCCATTTAGTAATTGGGAGTTCCCAGTTGGACTGTGAATTTTTGGATGTGGGTCTGCCTCAGGCATATATGTGCCAGTGCTGTCTTCCATGGTGCGCCACAGTGGATGGTAGGCATGCAACAGATAATTTGTGTGGCCTTTTAGGTGGCTGAAGACAAGACTTAGCTACAGGGCCCCTGGAGATGGCAGTGTAGGAGTGGTCCATGTGTGACAGGGGCCTTCCAGCCACAGAAATGACAACTCTCACCAGTTGTTTAGTAAAACCAGCAACCCGGGGCTAGATGTGGTGGGGTGGCCACAGGTTATTGTGGTGGTTAGGGTGTGTGTGTGAGGTATGATGACATAGACCCTTCTGGTGACCACAGGCCCTTCTGATAGTCAAAGTGTATGTGAAGTAAGGTGACTACAAGGTTTTATGACAGTCAAGAGCCCTGGAGGAGGGTACGAGGTAGAGTGTTGGAAGGAGGTATAGTGGGCAAAGAATAGCCAGCAGGGCTAGGTGTAAGGCCTGAGGTTTTGATTTTGGCACGACAGGGACAGGGTTATGATGAGCCTTACCTGACACACATGTGGAGCAGAAGGCAGCTAGGACCCAGGCGAGTAGCAGCAACACAGGGACACCCACTAGGGCACTCATGATACCGATGACCAAACCCTGAAACTGGCCTGCTGGCTTGGGTGATGGGCTGGGGAATCTTGTGGAGGTCTCCAGGATTCTCTCTACAGGACCACAAAGGACAGAGTTCTAGGACACCAATAGTGTATTCTCTTTAGAGGCACCCACCCTGCCCTTCCCAAGTCCTAAGGGCCATCTACTTTGAGTGGGGGAGTGACTGGCCACCCGCCCTACTTCCGTATGCTCCTCCATCCCTTAAAGATAAATGGGCATCTGAGGATTTCCACAGAGGGAGGGACAGGGTCCTCAAGGTTCTGGGCAGAGGCAGGGATGGGAAACTAGAAGGTTCCTGGGCAGGAGGGGTCTCCTACTCAGGCTTTTCTAGCCACACCTGTTACCACGAGCTCTGCTCCAGGGCTCTCCTTGATTTGTGTCTTGGGGGGCAGGGAGATGGCCCCACAGAGGTAGATGCCACTGTCATTGCGCCGTGTGTCGAGGATGTTCATGTGAAAGTCATGCCCATTGGGCAGCTGTGTGATCTGGAAGCGGGCGTCCTGGACGGGCTGGCTGAAACCGTTACAGAAGGCAGCCTGCTTTTCAGTCTGGTTGCTGGGGCTCAGGCGGTACCAGTTCAGCATAAGGTCCTCAGACCAGTTGGAGAAACTGCAGGTGAAGGTGGCATTTGCTCCCTCTGACACTGTGAGCCAGGCTGGGGAGAAGGTGAGGGGCCTCCAGGGCCCATTGGGGACCTCTAAGATGGAGGAGAACAGATAGCTGTGAAGACTTGTATGCACTTTCTTGATATTTTCTGAAATCCCCGGGGAGAGGAATGGTCCTCTCAGACCCATCCCAGGGCAGAATCTCCTAAGCAGTTCCCCTACCGAGGAGCCTGTAGCTTCTTGCAAGCTGTAGATATGTGACCCCTCAACAAACAGGGCTCTTCCTTCAGCATAGTTGAACTCAGAGGTTGGAAGCTTCTATGTGGCATAAAAATTATTTCTGTCCTTTGAGAAAAAATTTTTTCTTAGATGTCTCCATCTTCCCACTCCTATGTAAGGTTTCCCAGGCCTGACCTGCATGTTCCAGCCCTGGGCTTCTGGTTGGCTGGCCTAGTTCTGTCTGAAGGGTCAGAAGGATGCTGGGGTGGGAGAGTGAGGACTTTCGTGGAAATGCAGACTTGGAGGGGGTAGACTCTTTAGTAAGCTTGGAGTCCAGGCTCTGTTCTGGCCCAGGGAGACTACACAGCTTGACAGAGCTGCCTGGGATAGTAGAAGATATAGGGCAGCCATGTCTTCCAGCTAGATCAGCGGTCACAGCAAAAGGCCTCCAAAGATCAGCTATGTCATTGTCTCTCAAATGGCCAAAAGGACTAGGACTCCCCCAAACAAAGATATGTGCACTCGGGGACAGGGTATGACTACCAGGGTTTTGTCAGGGTTGCCCAACAGGGCATGCAGGGCCTCATGGCTCTTCTCAGCAAGTGCCTGACTCACTGACAAGCTTCTTTCCACATACATGCACATTTATACATAACCTCCCACCAGCACTCAAAAAACAGCCCCTACCAGGACCCCTGTGATGCCAGCAGCTGAACCTGCAGTCAAGTATGTACGCATAGTCAGAAGCCCCAGGGTCAAGGGAAGACAGACTTGCTGAGCACACATATGCTGGGCCTTACCCAGGGGAGACTGACATGCACACAGGAAACAGGCACAGAGATATCCTTGAAGTTGCTCTGGCCTCAACTCTGGCTGTGCTGCCATCTCTCTTTGCCTTTAGCCTACGCAGGTAGTCATTTGGCAACTGGGACTTGTAGAGAAAAGGCCAGTGCAAAACAGAGATACGTCCCTAGCTGCACACTTGCCAGCCCTCTGCCCTCCCCTCCCGCAGGCTGAGCGCTCATATAGTCAGGGAATTCTACCCAATTACATGGCCCAGGGAACGGTGCCTCAAACACTGCACCCACCTCCACTGTGGGGCACTTGACTATCCTAACTGGGTATGGTTCCTTCCCAGGGTGACAAAAGAAAGAAGCTGTGTTGCCATAGGTATGGTTAATGGGCCCAGAAGACAACAGAGAGAGCAAGAGCAGGAGTCAGAAGTAAAGTAGAGGGGCCAGGTAGGGAGAGGCTGAATGGGAGGAGGACTCTGGACCAAAACACCTGGCAAACAATGTGTATGAAATCAGCTATCTCAGAAAGGAATCCAGAGAGATATTTGGTTATCCGCAGAGAGAGAGAGAGAGAGAGAGAGAGAGAGAGAGAGAGAGAGAGAGA
>CAJQZJ010033276.1:8167885-8199592 GCA_907164525.1 Lophiomys imhausi | reverse complement strand
ACACACACACACACACACACACACACACACACACACACACACACACTTCATACACAGACACAGGGACAGACTCCCAAGACAGGCTTCAGCAGGCACAGATTCAGACTCAGACAGACAGACAGAGGATGAAAGACAAGTGGAGCCTGAAGTAGAGAATTCTAATCTGGACTCTCTCTTGGTTAAATGACTCCAAAGGGAAGTGCTTCGAATCCTTTCCTTAATGTGACACTGATGTATCATTGGTGACTCTGGAGTTAATTGATAATGTGTACAATCTGTATGAAGGTAGGAGTATTAAGGCAGGGTATCCTCTGGTCCCATGGACACCTAAACCCATGTAAATTTCACTGGGCTGTGGTGTTGGCAAGCAAACTTGGGGGCTGGGGATTGATTTCTATTACCTATCTAAGGCTGGTGTGACAGTGCATGTCTGTAATCCCAGGACTGGGAAGGCAGAGACAGAGGACTCCTGGGTATTGTTGGAGAGCTAATCTGGCTGAGTCAGTGAGCTTCAGGCTCAGAGAGAGATCCTGTGGAGATCTCTCAAAAATTAAGGTGGAAATAATAGGAATAATAGGAAAATAATAGGAAGACTCCTGATGCTGACCTCTGGCCTCTACATACATGTTCGAACACAAGCTCATAAATGTGCTCATACTAGTATGTACACACTTCTTTTTATTTGTAAAAATAAACAGAGGAGTCAGCCTTTCACTTGGCAGTGGGCATGCAGCCCTTTTCATGTTTGGGCCACTTTGCCTCTCACCTTGTGGACCTCTAACCAGGATCTGAGAACCTAGGACTAGCTGGGACCCCTTTTGGGAATGAACCCAGAACCAGTCAAGTTGAAGCTACCCCTTCTCCCACAACCTAGTGAGGTGTGAGGACCAGAATATGATGTAAAGAGCCCCTTTACTCCAGCAATCCATCTCAGGACTCCTGCCTGCGGAGGTCCAGTGTGTGGGTGCCAATGGTGACAACTTAGCCTTCTACTCTTCAGCCCCACCCTTGTCCAACTTACTTGGGACAAGTTTTCACCCAGGGATTGTGCCATCAGGGAATGTCTGTCCTCAGAAACATTAAACACAAAGTCATACACTAGTGATACTGGGAAGGGAGATCTACGGAGGTAACTGGGTGTCCACTCACAGACTGGTGGATCTTATGCTGTTGGGGGAGAGGCTGAGCACTCTTTGCACACTTGCTCTGTCCTCTAGGATTCCTGGAACCACTCTGGGGACCCTGCAGTCTTCCCACTATCAAAAAGTCCTCACTGGAGGTTACCTCTTGACCTCAGACTCCCAGCTCTTAGAACCCTGAGATGATCAAACCTTGTTCTCCATAAATCACACAGTCTGCGGTGTTCTGTTAGAACAACAGAAAATGCACTAAGCTAAGCTGTCTCTCCCAGGGGGTCTTCCTGGCCTCCTTAGCCCACAGAAAGTTCTGCATAAAAGATACAATTCAGAGATGAAATGGGTCATCTCGATCTCCCTGAGCTTGCTCTTGAGTTCATACACAGAGGTGAGTTGGGTGGGTAACATGTTCTGGTTAGCATTGAGAGGTTTGAGAGGGAGAGGAGTCCTTTTAGTCAGAGACTGAGCTTGTAGGGCCACAAGGCAAGCTCACTGCAGACCACAGGCTCCTGTGGGCTGAGGCCAAATCGTAACCACACAGAAGCACACAATGCCTTATTTAGGCAAGACTCATCTGGGATGACGAAAGCATGGTCAGGTGGGTGACAGGGGTCCCCTTACTTACTACAGATGGATCGTGTCCCCCACGTCCACCTGGAGAAATGTCCCCCAGTGTGAGGATCTCAGAAGGGCATCTACGAGGGTTAGCAGGGCTATAGTTTCAAGTAGATGTCATATGTCCGAGATGACACTCCACATCTAGGCTGTTAAGGGCATGGGCTGACCTAGTCAAAGGGGGGCAGAGGACCTGCAGACACTCAGACAAAACCGTCTTTCACAGGGGTCCCAGCTGAGGAGAAGCAAGCCAGCCAGAAGCATGATGTCAGAGCTCTAGCTGCATCCAGGTGGGAACGTGTCCCCTGCAGACTTGGGGGGATGAGGGGTAAAGAAAGGACTTTCTGACAGTTGCTGCTGATAGTTAGTGACCTAGGACACAGTGATATTAGGAGATGGGGACTGAACTGTTCCTAAACTTATATTGGACTCTTTACCCCAGCACCTCAGGATAGACCTTTGTTAGGAGTAATAGCTATGGGATTAATTAAGATAAGGTCACCTTGAAGTAGGGCAGGCCTTAGCTGATATCTGTGTAGAAAGGGAATTATGGTCACTGTCTGATGCCTGAGAGGTGGGGGATGTATCTAGATACCAAGAAACCCAAAGGCTGCTGGAAAATTCACAGGGAGGAGGGGGACCTGGTACATACTGGCCCACAGGGATTGAAGATCCTCTTATCTTGAGTTCCAACTTAAGAACCTCAAGCCTGCTGGGAGTGGTGGCATACACCTTTAGTCCCAGCACTCGGGATCTCTCTGAGTTTGAGACCAGCCTGGTCTACAGGCAAGTTCCAAGACAGCCAGAGCCACACAGAAAAATTCTGTCTCGAAAAACCAATAAATAAATAATTATATAAACAAACAAATAAATAAAAGAATCTCAAGCCTGAGACAATGCTACCTAACCCACCAGCTGTGGTACTTGGTGACAGCAGTCCAGACAAGCCAATAGAGGCAGGAAGTACCAATGAGCCAGGTGAAGTTGTGCATGGCTGGGATCTCAGCACTTGGGAATCTGGTGCTGGCAAATTTTGAATTTGAGACTGGCCTGAGAAATCTGATGAGACATTGTTTCAAAAAATGTTTTTCTAAACTACATGTATACATACATACATACATACATACATACATACATACATCTATCTATCTGTCTATCTATCTATCTATCTATCTATCTATCTATCATCTATAACTGTTTTCTAAATATCTATCCTTATACACACAGGTAAGGGTAGCTCTCACCCCTCATCAAAGAAGATTCTTTTTGCAACCTAAGGAGATGATTACAGAGATATACAACTGTTCAAAATGCACAGAGTAAGTGCCTGTGGGTTGTACAACTCCAACTAAGCCAGGCCTGGTGGTGCACGCCTTTAATCCCAGCACTCTGGAAGCTGAGGCAGGTGGATCTCTGTGAGTTCAAGGCCAGCCTGATATATAGAGTGAGTCCAGGACAACCAAGGATACACAGAGAAACCATGTCTTGAAAAACAAACAACAAACAAACAAAAATCTACAAACCCTACAACTACAACTGATACATTTAGAATGAAACCCCTAAACCTAAGGCTCAGAGAAAATCACAGAAGAGAGTATGGTAAGGTAGTATGAGCCAGAGGCCCAAGACGCCTGCCGATAAAGAGTGTTCCCTAGACACTACAGGGAAAATGCGCCCATGAACTCTGAACCATGCTTGACTGAACACAAGAGTAGCATAATTATAACACCACTTAACACACAGACGTCAACGGAGGGAATGCCACATGTCCCTGTCCCTATGTGAAGAGCTATAGGAGACCAATAGCTAATGAGAAAGGGAGAATCAGTTATCTCAGGGACAAATTTCCAGATAAGTTGTACAGTCCCAAGTGGTTAATCCTGAACATGTGTGCACACGGGCAAAGAGGTTAATCCTGAACATGTGTGCACATGGGCAAAGAGGTTAATCCTGAACATGTGTGCACACGGGCAAAGAGGTTAATCCTGAACATGTGTGCACATGGGCAAAGCTAAATGGACTCCATATATAGGTTTGTCTATATGTATGTATATATATTTATGTATATTTTTCAAAATTGTAGATTAAATAAAAAGCAAACCTGACTTTAAGAAATGTGTCTTAAGAGGCTGGGTGTGGCACATGCCTTTAATCCCAGCACTTGGGAGGCAGAGGAAGGCAGATCTCCGTGAGTTTGAGAGCAGCCTGGTCTACAAAGTGAGTCCAGGACAGCCAGGGCTACACAGAGAAACCTTGGCTCAAAAACAAACAAACAAACAAAAAAAAAACACCCCCCACCCTCAAGAAGCAAACAAACAAAAACAAAAGTGTCTTAGAATGTGTTTGGCAGTTTTCACAAATAGTCTTAGTCAAACTCATGACCCCCATGAGGCAGTAATTGTTTTCCCCATATTGTAGGTGAGAGGCTGGAAAAATGCTTCCATGGTTAAGAGTTCTGGCTACTTTTCCAGAGGACTCAGATTCAATTCCCAGCACCTACATGGTGATTCACAGCCATATGTAAGTCCAGTTCTAGGGCAGCCAGTGCTTTGTTCTGGCCTCTGCAGACACCAGGCACACATGCAGACAATACCCCATACAATAAGATAAAACAATAAAGCAGAAATAAATACAAACGATGAAAGAACAAAAGAAAAAAATGTAGGTTTGAAAACGTTAAAGATATGGAGTGGTTCACCAAAGGTTACCAGGCTCACTAATGGCTTTATGGACTAACTTATGTTTTTTTCCAAAAGTGCCTGTTGTGAGGCAGCCCAGGCTGGCCTTGAACTTTTGATGGGCACGCTCCACTATGACTGTCTTTAGTCTGAATACAAGATGGTCCATTTCCAGGCCTGAATGTCCCTCACCTTAGCCACTTAGTTGCTGTTGAGGCTGGTATACTTGTAAAAACACTAGGAAGCGCGAGAGAGGCTGTCTATGGGAATGGACTGGGCTGGACTAAAGAAGGTGAACCAACCTGGAAAGAAGGAATACCCTGGACTAAAGATCTACTGTCACCAAATGCCAGGGCGCTGGCCGTGAAAAGTGCTCCGCGCTAAGCTACTCCAGTGGGGAAAGAGGCATACCTAAGCTTTGAGACGTATGTCAGACACAATCTAGAGCAGGCCTGCGTAAATACAACTCTCTTTCCATACTTTGTCACGAAATTGCGTTTGGGGACATGCCCAGTGTGCCAGGTCACCAGAGTGAGTCATAGTCCCCTTTCTGTCTCTCCGATGACACATAATCCTTCTGACTTTGTTCCCTGGGTTTCCTGACAAGGTTTCCCCAAGGGGCATCTCTCATCCATAGGTCTTCAGACCATCTACCATGTTCAGGTCTGTTTCCTTCATTCGGTCCTGACAGCGACTCATGGGCTCTCCTACAAGAGGGCGGCACGAAGGGAAAGCACCCCAGATTCCCAACCAGCCTTGGCCTGCCACCTGGGAGAGGGCCTGCGGTGGTGAGCACTGGGCTCCCAGTACCACCCAGCTTCCAAGATAGTGAAGAGGCAGTTGGAAGTTGGCAAGTAAAAGATGTGCTAGGGCAGGGCAAGGGTGTAAGCTTTTCTGGGTCTCTCTCCCATGCTGTCCAGCAGTAGCCCTGACCCAGGAGCTAGGTGACTTCCAGAATGAACTTTGTTTCCCTGGCCCTGGGTTGCCAGTGAAGGTATGCTCAGTCTAGTGGACAGAGGGCAGAAGGGGGATAGGGCAGTGAGGAGCATAGGGAACCAAGTCTTCACTGTGAGGAATTTGACAAATTGCTGTACCCCCTGATCTCACCCTCCCCAGAATCTGCCATGGATGCTATGAGGCCAGGGATGTGCACTCTGGAGATGCCTGCACAGGAAGTTGTGCCCGTGACTGTATACAGCTGATATACTCTTGGAGGAAAATCTCCAGTCATCTATCCAGTGTGTAGGCAGGCCTCATGTAGGGATGTCCCCAACTATAGGAAAACACAGGGGAAGGCCAAGGACAGATACCAGGGCCTGGCAGGATCCTGAAGCATGACCACAGTGGCTGAGGTCAGCGCTCTGGCCAGATCTACCATTTCTCCCCAGAGAGAGACACAGAAGATCAGCTGAGACTGGACAAATGTTCAGTCTGCCTAAAGGCAAAAAGGAGTGGGTATTGAGCCCTGAAGGGTACTCAACCTGTAAAATCCATCTAGGTCTAAGAAAGGAGCCAATCTGAGTAACCAGGGGCATAGATGTCCCCTGTGCTCAGTGTTCCTCACCTCCAGTGACAGGAACTGAGGGTGACTGTTTCTTCAAGCCCTAGCCCAGCCACCAACCCTGATCCCATATCCCTAGGAGCCACGTACCTAGAAGCCACCCTGATTGCCAGCTCAACTGCAGCACAGCCCAAGTGAGTGACCAGGACACCTGCCGGACCCACATGCCCAGAGCCCCTGGCTGTGCCTCCTTCAACGTCGCCGCTGTCTACTCCTCCTCCTGGGCTGCTCAGGCAGAGTCGTCTGTAGCGGAAAGGAAACTGTCCTGGGTCATGTTGGAGGGAGGAGACTTGGCTCCCGCCCCCTCTTCCTCTACCTCCACAGAGGTGGGAGAACAGGCAAAGAGGGGTGGGGGAGGGGCATGGAAGGGGGAGGGGAGTGGGAGGGAAAGATGCTTGGGAGGAGCAGGTAAGGGATGAGCGGGAGATTGGGGAACAGAGAGAAAGAGAGAGAGGGGAGGCTGCCCTTGCCTCCAGCCCCACTATGGGATCCTCTCCATTTCAAGTCCCTCTTGTGGGCAGCTTTGGTCCTCTTCATTTCCCGTATCCTGATCCTTAGCTCCTGAGGCTGAGGGGGACTGAGACTAGGGCCAGACTCTTGTCCCTTCCCGAGGGTGGGCGTCTTCCCTGGCTCTGGTGCCTATGGCTGCAGTGAGGGTGAGCTGATTCTTCCCCTAGCTTGTCTAGTGTGTGTGGTCTTGAGTCCCCCGACCTATGCCTTGGTCCTTTACTTCTGGGGAGCAAGAACCCAGTTATCCCCACCTCTTCTGCTTGATGGGTCAGAGGAGACCTGGAAGGGCTGTAGTGAACGTCTCCTAGGATGCTGTGAAGACGCCCCCAACCACACCCTCAGGTCCAGAAAGGCCCTGGGCCTGGTCTGGCTTTCTCTTATGACTTTTTTCCCCTTCAAGACACTGGGCTCATCTGCCCAGATCATTGTCTTCTCTGCTTCCACAGTGGTCCTAGGTTTGCTAGCTCTGCTTCCTTGGGTCTTCCTCTTTGCCTGGAAGACCTAACACCAGGCTGTGATGGTTACAGTTTTTGGGTGTTTTCCAGTCAACTTTCCTTATTCTCTAGGTGGTAGAAACCTACCCCATCTTCTGTTTGTCCAGCCCCTGTCTCCCTGGGGAGGAATAGGGGTGGGCAGACCTGTGTGTACAGCCTGCCTCTGCTAGTCATTTGTGGGGAGCTCTGATTATCTAACGATTCTGCTCTAAGTGTTTTGTCACAGTGAATGGGAAATGGGGAAAACAAAACTGCTAATATTAGCAATGAGATGTGTGGGTCTCACCACCCTAAAACAATCAGGCAGCTGGAAACCATCTGGCAGCTGCCACAGCCACCCCATTTCAGAGGCACCGGTTTGATGGGGAAGGAAACGTTACTTTGTTCAGCCCAGAGATGGAAAAACATTGTGAGGCACAGACTGGCCGCCCCCAGTCTCAGTATGGGGCTTGTGGGCAGAAGCTAGGGGGATCCCCTCCCCAGGCCTGGCTGTTACAGAGCCTCCTTGATGCCCTTGTGGTTCCCAGGCATGTTCAGGCTAGCAAGTCCCCCAACAAGGCTGGATGATTAGGTACTGGCTATAGGCCTAGGGTGCATTGTGGACAGATCCTGCCCAGCCTTGTTCTGATGTGCTATCTAGCTAGTCTTCCTATGGGCCTCCGGGACTGTGCAGAACAGTTCATGAGGATTGGAGAGGAGCAGGAGTCCGAGCAGCAAGCTGTCATTCCATCCCTGGAAGTTTATTCAGCATCCTAGGCTGGCAAGTAGTGGGGCATCTTTTCATGGAGAGGGAGGGAACCTCTGTCTGTCTGTCTCCCTCCCTCTGCTGTACTTTCTTTCTCCCTGTTATCTTTAGCCCCTATTTCTCCCTTCTTTCCTCTTTCCTTTCTAGCAGTGGGGCGAGGAGCAAGGCTGGGCCCGGGGTAGCCCTAATTGGTTTCCCTGTGCTAATAGCCACTGTAACCTCCTTGGAGGGGAATGTTTTCTGGACACTTGTAGGTCCCAGAGCCTGCAAGGAGGCAGAGTGGGAGGGAAAGGGCAGCACTGAGTATGGAGCAGCAGTGTCCTAGGACCAGGCCTAGAGTGGAATTGCTGGATCACACCCCAACACATCCTACTTACTTCTTATCCTCATAGCCCTCAACATGTATATTATACTCCAAACCCCCACAATCCAAAAGAAACATGCTATCCCCAAGAACACATATTGCATATAGTATGTACTATCCCCCAATTCTCAAGTGATCTCCAAATACACATGTAATCCCCAAGACTCAAACTGTCTTCCAATACATATGAAATCCCTAACATACTCAATTCCCCAGTTACACATTCCCCAACATAATGCTACCTCTTGATACAAATGCAGTCCTAGCACACATGGTATAACCCATGCAGTCTCAAACACATATACTATCCTGCAATCTTAACTTGCAATCCTCAGGACTCATGCCTTCCTCTAATACATATGCTATCTCCCAATACACATGCTATGTATGCTCCGGTATACACTCAATTTCTAACACACATACTACCTCCCAATATACACACAATCCCCAACACACAGGCCATCCCACTGTGCTGGCTGCCTGCACAGTGTGGCACAGCAGGCTCTGTTTTTTGTGGGGCCCCATTCCCTGGAGCATCCTCAGTTATATATGACCTCTCTAATCCATTGAGTACTAAGCCAAGGTTGGTAGTGTGGATCCTTTTCCAACTGAGGCAGGTGTAAGAAGATCCCAGTTGGTGGGGATCATGGACAGAAGTCCTCAGACATCCCCCTGGGGACTCCCCTCCTTCTGGACATGTCAGAAGACCGAGCATGAGTTTCCTGGGTGTGACCTCAAGATTACATACAACACAGACACAGCACAGATGGAAAGTTGGGGAGAGGGGATCCCCGCACCCTGGAGGTAATGGGAAGTTTCCATCTAGGTGGGGACAGGGACAGAAAGTTCAGAAAACAGAAGGATCATTTTGAAACAACTGCAAGGGAAACAGAAGGTAGATGGGTGGCCAGAATCTAGACCCAAAACCCACTGTGGCCTACTGGGTAGAGTGAAATCTCATGGGTGACAGGGCCCTGAAGCCCAGGTGAAAAACTGACTGATAGGTGCTTCTGAGGTTGAAACAGGAAATGGTTAATAGTGTTTGCAAATAAAAACTCTCTGTTCTGCCCTATTGTGAAAGATTTTCCAGAAGCTAAAGAAAGAGCTGCTAATTTATCTGCCCAATTTAAGATCCAAATAATCTCTCTGTCTCTGTGTCTCTCTCTTTCACACTTTATCATGTGCTTGTTCTTTGGAACATGTGATTGTTAGCCCTTCTTTTATCTGAACTTTTTAGAGTGTACTTAGTGGTTTAAATGTGCATCTGCATTTAAATTTCCAGTGTGCATTTCTGTGTGTTTGCTGCATATGTGTATGTAGTGTACATGAGCTCCCTGTGTGTCTGTACTGTGTGTGGGGACACCTTCCAGTCTTGCCACACTAGCACAGAGGGCTTGATTGGGGCCCTTGTTGGTTATGCAGATGGCTGCAGGTAGCCTCACTGAACCCTTAAAGCCTGGTTGGTCTGAGATGGATGGCCAGCTGGCCACGTGAGCACAGTGCCCTCTGGGAAAGTGTCCAGAGCTAATAGCCTCTGAGCTGCAGAGGACTAAGAAGCAACTCTTCTGGCTGGGTGACTGTGCTGGCTAGTTTTATGTCAACACGAAGAGCTAGAAGAGTTATCTTCAAGGAGGAAACATCAACTGAGAAACAACTCCAGAAGACTCAGCTGCAGGGCATTTTCTTAATTAGTGATTGATGGGGGATGAGTGCCACCCCTGGTCCTGGGTTCTGTAAGAAAACAGGCTGAGCAAGCCATGAGAAGCAACCTAGTATGCAGCAGCCCTCCATCAGTCCTGCGTCCAGGTTCCTGCTCTGTGTGAGTTCCTGTCCTGACTTCCTTCAATGATGAACAGCAACGTGGAAGCGTAAGCTAAGTAAGCCTTTTTCCTCCCCAACTTGCTTTTTCGGTCATGGTGTTTTGTCACAGCGACAGAAACCCTAACTAAGAGAGTGGTTCACTTAGGTGTTACACTGAACTTTCAGTTAGGCTTCCATGCTGTCAGCTGTCCTAACCCTTGTCAGAGCTGAGCTTGGAAGCTGAGCCACGGGGTGAGGGTGAGCAGGGCCATGAGCGAGGGCAGGGGGAAGACTTGGGCATCCTGCCAGGTGGTTGATAGTACAGAAGTTGACCTGGATTCCCCAATGGCTTCTTCCCTGTGCTCTTCCCTTCTCAGCCCATTGACAGCTATTTCTGAGGAGGCTGCTCAGGTCTTAGGACAGGATTCCCATCCATACCTATCTCCTAAAGCTTATCCTTGGAGACCAACATCCCTGAAGTTTGCTGAAGATGGCTCCCCACACCCACTCTGATGGGTGTGTGTCAGCACAGTTGGGTCCAGGTAAATCCAGGAGACTTACCTGGTAAATGGGTAGTGGGCAAGGTTTTTATCCACTGTTTTTTGTCTTTTGTTCTTTTCCTGGTGTGGATGAAGAGACTGTATAGGGTTGATTGACTTGTCAGTGAAATGACACATATGAGAAAGTTACATGTCATCAAACGTATTAAGCCAATGAAGAGTATAATATAAGGAGTCCTTTATTTCAGCTGGTGACCGAGAATGGGCTAGTGCCTCAGAAATAACCTTCATGCTGGAGCTCAGGGGGGTACTGTATTCTTAAAGGCAAAACCCATGATGGCATCCATGTTAGATGAGGGCCAACATAACCTTGCAGCATTTGTGTTGGCAGAACATGGAAGTTATTTCGGGGACAACAGAACAACTTTTGATTTATACCTCTATCAGCTATTTTGGTTTATTTTTAGTTTGTATGAAGATTAGTTACTTTATTTAATACATCCAGACCATGGGTAGGGTCATAAAAAATGACAAATGTGTTGCCAAGGCAGATGTGGCTGTTGGGGGTGGTGTTGGAAGCCAGAACAGCCCAAAACATTTTTAGAAACCCTGATGAAAGGAGAAAGGGAACTTTAGTTCTGTGTCCTTGTCCAGGAGAAGGCTTAGAAAGGTATAGTCCAAGGCTGGAGCTGGGGCCTCAAAGGAGCTTAAGGGATTTGTGCCTGGGAACCCAGCCTTTTCCCCAAAGGCTATGGCATCTGTGTCTGAGGTGTCCTGTGTTCTCCTTGATAACATTGTCTGATTGAGCTTGCTGCTGAACTTGGTCTATTTTGTCCCTGCAAATAGTGTATAAAATGCTGTAGTTTTTAATAAACATGCTTGGCATAAGTGCTTATGCAAGACCTTCCAATCCCATCCCAGTTATTGCTTTTGTCTTATTGCTCCTTCCTCGTTCTCCCACTTGACACTTTGCCATTTGAGACCCTCACTCCTGTGGGCTGGAGTCAGAGGAGTAGGGAGGCAGAAGAGGGTGTTAGATTTATTAGGACTGGAGTTACAGATGAGCTTATGAGATAGGGAACAGAATGTGGGTTGTCTGTGAGAGCACCAACTACTCCTGACCATTCATCTCTTCAGCCCTATAAACTGTGCAGTTATGATTTAGGTATTTTAATGTAAATGTTTGGTATTTCTTATCAATAAAAACTTCAAAGGTGTGGGATGGTGCTGGATGTTAGTGCACATGTGTGGTGCTGCTGGCTGGTGATCTCCCGTGGGATACCACTGCAATCTTTTCTGCTTTTCTGGTTCCCTGATGCACATTAGTTGCCATGGAGATCACGCTGTTGTCAAGGCAGCTAACTGGTTGGCACTTAGATATGTGATTCTTCTTTGGTGTCTATGTGTATGCAGCCCTCAGTCTGCACTGCAGAGCCCAATAGCACTATGGACAGGCCTGAGACAGATACATGGGCATGCCCAGCTGATGGCAGAGAGGAAGCCCCATGTCATCTGGGTTCTGCATCCCTAGGAAAGCCTGGTTTAGGGGCACCTGGGACAGTGGCTATCTCTAGTATTATCTGAAGGTGCATTTGAGGTGTGGAGAGGGCTTGGAAGCCTCCTACTGGGTTCTGGGGGTTGAAAGTACTTGTTGGCCTTTGTTGACTTGGTTTCCAAGCCAGACTAATTGTGGTAGGGAGTGGATGCTGTTGCGGTGGGAATTGGGGTTTGGTTAATCTTGTCTCAAATGTGTGGGTGTGGCTAGGTACATGTCATTCCTACTGAGAAAATGAGATTTTCATGGGCTGCCTGGGTGGGGTGATTATGGTGGCAGTTATCTATCTATGTATCTATCTTTGTTTCTTTCTTCCTTTCTTTCTATCTATGACCTATCTACCAACTGATCTATCATCTATCTACCTATTTATTTATCTACCTACCTATCTATCTATGTGTCTATCTATCTATCATTTATCTATCTGTCTATCTGTCTGTCTGTCTATCTATCTATGATCTTTCTACCAACTGATCTATATGTCTATTTATCTATCTATCAATCATCTATCTATCTATCTATCTATCTATCTATCTATCTATCTTTCTTTCTTTCTATCTATCTATCTATCTATCTATCTATCTATCTATCTATCTATCTATCTATCTATCTATGTGTCTACCTACCTACCTATCTATCTATCTATCTGTCTGTCTATATCTTTCTGTCTATCTTCCTTCCTTCCTTTGTTCCTTCCTTCGTTCCTTTGTTCCTTCCTTCCTTCCTTCCTTCCTTTCTTTCTTTCTTTCTTTCTTTCTGTCTATCTTGAGTTCCTCTGGCCAGTGATGCCCTTGGGTAGTGTGTCATCTCTATAACACTGCCATGGCATCACAAGTATCAGTGCTAAGGCGCATGAACTGGAAGGTAGAGTCATTCCTCATTGTAGCAGTTGAAGGGCTACAGTGATGGGGCAGGGTGCTTGGCCTAAGGAGCAGGAGAGCTGCTCCAGGCTGTTAGATGGAGTTAGAAGGCTGGAGCAGAGCTTGGGGTAGCTGGGGTAACTATTATCATGATAATCGCTACCATTAATGATTTAAGGATACACATTGCCCTCCTCTTCCAGAGAGATGGAATGGAAGAGACATAGGCATACACAGGGCAGAAGGAGGGAGGGTGAGCAGGTTTGTCAGTTTGAAGGGACACTGGGCAGAGATGGGATTGGTAATCTGTTCTTTGATGTGGGTGCCATGACTCTCACGATCTGAAACCCCAGGGGCCAGTTGAGTTGGACTTGGGGCTTTGCGAGTTCTGGAGAAGTAAGAAACATCCACAAGGCCCATGAAGCATCTTGAAGCTCATTCTTATTCTGTGAGCCACACAGCAAAGGGCTGGTTTACTGGACAAGAAGAGATAGGACACATACTTGAGCTAGATGGGGTTGTGTAGTTGGAGCCCAATCTTGAACAGGAATCTAAGCCCTCAACCAGAACACCAGTGCTTCTGAGTGACAGTGTGAACCCACTTTAATCAAGCTTGATTTGTCACTCCTCAGGCACTGTGTAGAGGGCCTCAGCTATAAAAACAGGATAACTATGAGATTACAGATAACCTTGATCGACCTTGCTCAGCCCAGATATGAATGCTTGCAGAGACAGGCTGTTTCCAAAGATAATCTGTTTTGCCTGAAGCCAACCATTCCCAGAGAGAGAACAGAGACGTGCAGGTAGCTCCCACAACTGTGCCAGTTTCCTCATTTCCAAGCCCCCATAAAGGGTTCCAGCTAGCTTTCTTTCCTTACAGGAGAGAGGCTGCCCCTTACTGTGTGTGCTAATAAACCCATCTGTTCAGGCCAGATTCTAATCTCCTGCCTTCTGCCTCCTTATGCTGTCTCAGAAAGCTGACATCTGATGCCAAAACCCAGGAGGACATCTGGAGACCACAGGTTGTCTTGAGCCCTCTGCTGGTCCTCCCTTGTTCTCATCTACTCTCCAGCCTTGGACCCTGAGCAGGACCTGTGAGGCCATTGGTCTCCCCAGGGGCGCCATTTCATTCCCTTTGTCTCTGCCCTTTCTCCTCTCATTTTTATTTTGCTCTGTTGAGTCTGACCTCCAGATAAGAGGGTACTCTCTCCATTTTCCCAGACCACACATCCAACACAGCCAAATGCTGGGAGAAGGTAACTCATGGGATCTAACAAGGAGGTGTCCTGATTTAGGTCTTAGGGGCTCATAGGAACCCCCTCTCAGTTTTTTGTTGAGATTTGTTCAGTTGAGAGTTCTGAGAACTCTCCACAGCCTCATGATCTCTTGACTGCTGGAAGGTACGAGGCTGAGGATGTTCCTCTAACTTTCCAGGCACATTTGGTCAATATGAAACTCAGAGGGTGCCATGAGCAGCTGGATCTGACCCCAATGTTTAACTCAGTTCCACATCTGCTGTGGGTTCCAAATTATCAGTACCAAAGGACACATCCTTAGCCTGTCTTAAAGAGCTCTATTTGGGAGACCTCAGACTGACCACACTTACTTAACTCATCATCCAAATCTGGCCTCAATATATATTGGACAGTGGCCACTGCTGGTCCAAATTTGAGACTTCTGATATTAATATATAAATTAATTTAATTTAAATTTGTAAGATGGAGAATTGTCATCCCCTCTCCCCCCATAATCCTCCAATTCATCTCAATCCTTCTCATCCCTGCCAGTCATTTTCTGCTCACAACCTGGCCAAGAGCCTGAGGTTTTTTTCCTGTTGTTTGTTTTTTGATATAGGTTTCTCTATGTATCCATAGCTGTTGTAGATTCACTATGTAGACCAGGCTGGCTTTGAACTCACAGCGATCCACCTGCCTCGGCCTCCTGAATGCTGAGATTAAAGGCGTTCACCATCATGCCGAGCAATTACAGACAGCTGTGAACTGCCATGTGAGTGCTGGAATTTGAATTTGGGTCCTTTGGAAGAATGGCCAGTGCTCTTAATGGATGAGTCATCTCTCAACCCACTGATTTGTTTTGTTTTGTTTGAGACAGGGTTTCTCTGTGTGTAGCCCTGGCTGTCCTGGTGTTGAACCCTGGGGAGGTTCTCTGAGGTCCTGACGCCCAGAGACCACCAGAGTCCCAGATTTGCTGTAATATACAAGAGGTTTATTTAAGCCAACGCGAGTTCGACTGCCTCCGTAGAGGAGTGAACAAACCAAAAATGGTTTTCAGGCCCTTTTAAGCACACAAGCAGCTACAAAAAAGGTGGGGGCACAAAGGAGTAACTTTTAGCCTGCCAGGCGATAGCCACAGGTGGGGATTAAGGAACAAAGAGTATGTTAAGTTAGGTGATTATGCAAGTGGGGAGTGAAGATGAGGGATCAGAGGGGAGTGGAAGCAAACCAGCCAGCTATTCAAGTTTAGATATTTTCAAGGACTGAGTTCTGTGGAATTGTAAGACTGTAAAAATTAATAAATACAAGGCCTTCTCCTCCTTCATGAGACCCTGACCTCACTTCCCCTAGAGACATTCCACAGAACTCAGTCCTTGGGACTATCTGAACTTACATAGCTGACTGGTTTGCTTTCACTCCCCAATCCCCACTTGCGTCATCGCCTAAATATCCTCTAAACATCCCCTTTGTTCCCTGTGTGCTTAAATACTGCCTGAAAACTGTTTTGGGGGTTCACTTCTCTACCGAGGTAATAGAACCCTGGCACATCGGCCTAAATAAACCTCTTGTATATTACAGTGAATCTGGGACTTGGGTGGTCTCTGGGCATCAGGATTTTGGGGAGCCCCCTCCAGGGTTCAACAGAAGAATGTCTCCTGAAGAAGTGAGGTCAGGGTGTCATGAAGGAGGAGAAGGCCTTGTATTTATTAATTTTTACAGTCTTACACTGGAACTCACCCTGTGGACCAGACTGGCCTCAAACTCACAGAGATCCATCTGCCTCTGCCTCCCAAGTGCTGGGATTAAAGGTGTACACCAACACCGCCTGGTTTAGGAGCCTGAATATTAATCAACTCCTGTCTTCCTTCTCTTAAGGGGCTCACCTAACCCCTAAGAAATGAGTTATGAAGCCTTCTGGCTGAGCATTGCAGAATAAGGTCCCAGCCAGATTAGGGTAAAGATTCCTGTCAGGGTCAGGATATATTGTTAGGAACAGGGTTTGGTTTAGGATTAAGGACAGGACTAGGGATTAAGGTTATAGTTTGGATCAGGGTTATGATCAGGATGAAGGTTAGAGGGTTAGGGTTTATTGTATAACATTTTCTTCCAAGATTAAAACAGTCCATCCTCCAGGGAAGCTGCGTAAGCAGGAAGTAAACAACTCAAGAGAGCTTCAGGAATTCCCTGAAACTGACCAGATTCACAAAGCTCCCTCCCTGCCAGAGGAAACAAGACAAGCTGCAAAGCAGATTCTGAGACCAGACCAGGTACCTGGACGAGGTTTAGACCACCAGCTGAGTCATTAGGAAGAACACTCTTTGACCTGCTGAGCTGCCTGCAGGCAGTGCAGTGTCGTCCATCTTTTGTGAGTGCCATCCGTGCTGGGGTGGGCTTTGGTGATGCAGCCGTCTTTGAGTCATTTCTGCTCCTTGTAACTAACCCCTCATCCATACTACTGTAAATAACCCCAATAAAACTCACTGTTTCACCTAAATGGACTTTGGTGGTATGTGTACTTTGGTCTGTCGTGGACTCCCTATGTGGGGTGAGTAGATGTGTGTGTAGCATCTCTCCAGAAAACATTTTGTCCCACAACACAGTTGGCATCTGAACAGGGACATGAAAGAACCAAAGATGAGTTAGAGAGCAGTGAGTATAGTCCTGGCTATGGGTAGCAAGGCATGCAGCTGAGGCTGAGTGGCCTAAGTGGGGAGCGTCCATGGACAAAATTCCTACACAGTTGTCCTTTCCTGCGCGGTGTGTTATATGCCTTTGTGCTATGAGAGCGGTTGCATGGTTCTTGCTCTGGGTAGTGAGACATGGGTAGTGATGGCAGCGAAGGGTGAGCCATCAGGGTTAGGAGCGTCCATGGGAGGAATCCCAGGATAACAGTCTTTGTCAGTGTGGTATAGGGCACGCCTTCTTGATGAACGGGGGTGGGGCGGGGGGGAGTCCACCATATGAAGAGGGAGATGCCTTGAAGACAGTTAGAGATTTAGAGGAAACTTCGAAGTCTTTGAGATTAGCACACAAGGGTCGAGACTGTCATCAGCAGTGCCAGAGTTTGCTTGGCCTCTGTTGTGTGTAGTTAGAAATGTATCTGAGGCTGAGATGGCTGCCAGGTAGGAACTTGTTTGTGTGAAGGAGAAAGGGAGATGTGGTGGCATCCTCCGTGATCTGTGATCTGGCAAATTAATTAAATAAATAAGAGAGTGAGGTGGAGTATTGGCTTTCCACTTCTTCAGGCTTGGGGGCCTGACGGAATGGTGAGTACAGGTTAGATCTGGGCTCACAATCCCTTCATGGGATCCAAGAACCTGGAAGCCATGGAAGATTCAGAGTGAGGAGGAGGTGAACACAGTAAAAGCCATAGAAGATACCTTGGGAGTCCGACATTAAAGAGAAACAAAAATTGGGGGGGGATCTATAATCCAGCATGCAGATGTGGGAATTAATAATGATCCTGTACAAAAAACTAGGTCCCCATGGACTGGCTTACCAGAGCCATTCGGAACACTTGGCTATCCTGTCTGAAGTTCCCATAAATGTTTGGGAATTGAAAACAATACAGGATCAAGGCATTACTGAGGTAACTAGGAACAAGAGAAGCCGTGCATGGACCCCAGTTCGCTGGACCAGAAAGAACTATGCTTCCAGGAGTATTAAGGAAAAAGTTGGTTCAATAGGGACCTCGAGATGGGTGTGGGGCTTAGTGGCGGAGCCTTGGGTGGGATGGGATCTTTATGAAGAGAGGCTTTGGCAGACCTGAGTGATCTAGACCATCCTGTGAATGGAGTTCATAAGGTGCTAAGCCACATGGGAGGAGGAGGAGAGTAAACAGGCAGTGGGTCCTACCCAAGTCACCTGAAAGCAAATGTGGCTAGATTTGTATTGAGTTGGAGTTCCTAGGGAAAATATTGATAGTGAAATAATTCACATGAACTAGTCATTGATAATCATGTCAAGTAAGACACTTAAAAAATCTGAGTCCCGCCGGGCAGTGGTGGCGCACGCCTTTAATCCCAGCACTTGGGAGGCAGAGGCAGGCAGATCTTTGCGAGTTCAAGGCCAGCCTGGTCTACAAATTGAGTCCAGGACAGCCAGGGCTACACAGAGAAACCCTGTCTCGAAAAACCAAAAAAAAAAAAAAAAAAAAATCTGAGTCCCTTTTTTGATGGCCAGACCATGGAAGATCAGGCTCATGCCTCTGAAAAGTCTCTTGGTGCCCAGGCTCAGAGGTACAATGCTTTAAAGACAAAAACATACATCAATGCTAGGGTGTGGGAGGGTTACATCAGTGAGCGATTTAGAGTTGCCTAGCAACGTCTGCTTTCTTCACAAGGCTCAGTGGCATCTTCCAGATGGTACATAATGTTTAGACCATGGTCAAGGTCATGGATAGTCCCCAAAGCATTGCCAAGGTGGAGGTAGCTGTTGGTGGGGATGGGGTGTGGGGGTAGAAGGCTAAAAAGTGACCAGGCAGTCATAAAGTTGGGACAGGATGGTGTTACGTTCATTTCATTTTCTCATTTCTTTAGTTACTTCCCAATCTTTCGTCTTGGCTAAGGTTCTTAGCTTGGCCGAGGCAATTCTTGGTCTGATGAACTTTAGAAGGCAATTTACTATGCAAGGCCACAGCAAACCCTATGAAAAGGAGCGCTGTGAAGGGGCATCCAGGCCAGCGAGGGGAGCTGAGAACTGTAGATTTCAAACAAACATTTTATGGTCCCAGGAACTATTCGACATTCACTCCTGTTGTCTCACATCTAAATTCTCTCTAACCTTTTGTAAAGTTTTTTTCTCGTTTCTTTTTCTTTTCTTCCTTTCTTTATTTTTATTTTTGGATAATTCCTGATTTGCCTGCATGCAAGCAAAACAAACCTCTCCCAGTGTCACACAAAGTCCCCCTGGACATGAAAACTAGGTCTAAGACTCGCTGGTTTTGGAGGAGTCCTTCTACCAGAGACTCCACTTGGGCATGGAGCGTATTGAGAGAGAACTGGAGGTGCCTAATGTCTGCCTCTATCTGATGACTTATCTGCTGGAGGCCCATTCCTCCTCTGATTAGGACCGTAGTAATTAAGGCAGCAGCCCCTGCCATCCCCATTCCTATCATCATTGGAATGAGGAGAGGGGCAGCCCAAAGGGGAATAAGAGGTGGGTCCCTTCTGGTCCTAAATAAGCATTCCCTTGGGGGAGTGTGTGTACAACTACCCTAAAACTGGATTATTAGACAGATGTTCTGAGGTCATACAGCAGGTGAGTTGGTGGCAGACACACCAAGTTCCTGTGGGAGTGAAATGAGCTTCTGAGATAAGAGTAACTGTGAGATGGATACCACAAGAGGCAGAAAGAGGAGGCCTGGCAAAGGGGTCATTTACAGTGACAAGATATGAAGCATTTTCAATCGTAATGGCAGTTGGTGGGAATGGTCAGACAGGTTGGAGGGTGGTTATTGGAAATTTTGCTACTAACCTGACATAGTAGGGATGTCGGGCTTTTAAAACAGATCCAGCAGTCTTGTGCCAGCTCAGCCTGCGTGTAATTTAGGAGGTTATGTGTCCTGGCTAGTTTTATGTCAATTTGATACAGGATAGAGTCATTAGAAAGGAGGGAATCTGAACTGAGAAAATGCTTCCATAAGATCAGGCTTTACACAAGCCTGTAGGGTATTTTCTTAATTTTCAGTGGCCTCTGCATCCCTGTATTCCTCCCCAAACTCTGAACGCAAACACTGAAGAGTTGTGGTCCTCATGATAGGAGAAAATTTAAGTGACTTGTATAAGATGAATATGAGTAATCCAGGAGCACCGGCATTGAAAAGAAGATGACCCCACTTAAGACCAGCCACGATTCCCCTTTTGTGGGAATGAGAGAGAATCTGAGGCTGGGGGCGGGGGCGTGACTTCAGGAGCAGATTGGTGTGACTGGAAATTTCCAGTCCTGGAGAGGAAAGGAGACTTTTTTTTTTTTTAACAAACCAAAAGACAAATGAAGAGGAAACATAGTGTGCAGATAGTGCCACCCAGTGGCCGAAACCGGAGAAACTGGCAGAATTTCAGAGCCGAAAAGAAAAACCGAACAGAACGAACAATGGCGAGCAGAGACTGCCACCTAGTGGCAGAATTCAGAAAAATCGGCAGACTCTCAGGGGGGGGGGGGGGTTAGAGTTTGGGTTTGGGTCAGGGGTTAGAGTTACAGTTTGGACAGAGGTTTAGGGTTAGAGTTGAGGTTAGATTAAGTTTAAAAGGTTAGGGTTGGGGTTACGGTTTGGACTGAGGGTTAGGTTTAGGATTAGAGGGCTGAGGTTAGGTTTGGGTTAAAGCTAAAAGGTTAGGGTTGGGGTTCCGGTTTGGGTTAGAGGGCTCGGGTTAGGTAGTTTTACGTTTAGTGTTAGACAGTTAGGTTAGGGTTAATGTTAGGGTTTTGGTGTGGGCTGGTCTTGAGTTAGGGTTAGTGTTGGAGTTTGGGTTAATCTGGAGTCAACACTGCCCAGGGATAAATATGTGTTAGTGTAACTTTATGTAATGATGTTAGTTTCTCCCTTAACCCAGCTATTACCCAAATAATTGAGACTCTATTATATTGTTAAACAAGTGTCAAAACACAAGAACCAAGCAGTTATTACTCAATTCTTAACCCCCTAAGCTAACCTGGCTTCCTCCCAGTTTAAATCCCAGAGATACTTGTACTTTTTGGCTTTCCTGCTTCAGGTGGTTCTCTTCCTGATGTCTCCTGGACCTCTCCTGTCACTCAATCCCAGTTTCCTCCTTTAACCCCTCCTCCACGGAGGGCAGGAAGTCCAGCTCTGTTCTCTCCCTTGCTCAGTGATTGACTGTAAACTGCTTTATTGGCATATCAGGGGACAATTGGGGAGGACTGTTTACACAACATTGAGACATGAGCTCTTTAGACCAGACTGCAACCAGATATTGGGGATGGGGTACAGAAATCAGCATTTGAATTACACAATAACCTTATGTCTACATATGTGTAGTTAAGAATAGTATATAAACCCGTGTTTTGGGGTGCACCTAATCAGGAAAGGTGCAGAAACTTGTTTCTGGGGATGTTTACACTCTGGCACTGTAGTGGAATTATAATAGAATCATTGTATCTAGGGTAACATCAGAACGAATAGTTGTTTTCTAGAAGTACTTAGACCTTGAAGAAATCTTTGTGGAGAACAGTGACTTTTTTCTGTGATTTATAGAGTTGTTTTTCTGAAGGAACTTTACAGCCTTTGCAGTACTCTGGTCACAAGACAGTCCTAGCACACCTGGAGCGACTTGCATTATTGGGTACTGCAAACAGTACACAATGAGGACTAAAGTTGTAGAACACGATGGTTTCCTTCACAAAACATGGATTAGATCACGGGCTTTGGAATGACGAACTTATTTTACTCAAAGAACAACTTTTGTATAACAATAAACAAATATGCTTTTGCTCCGCTGTTTGAGATTCAGTTCACAGAGGCTAATCTCCCTGCTGCCAGCAAGGGCTGAAATCATCCTTCAGTGACTCTTTCTTCGCTTGTCTGAGCGACTCAGAACACTGACATGGAACGGCGCAGATACCTCTCTTTCAGGGCACAGCTATTCAGGAAGAGTACAGACTACTGTGCTCAAGTTCTCGGTAAACTGGAAAAGAGCTGACATCTGTACCCAGGCAAAGGAAAGACATCTGTTCCAGGGACTTGGATACTATGTAAAGCTGGCGCAGCCACTCATGAGGAGTACAGCTGTAATCCCAGCCGTCAGGAGGTTGATGTAGGTGGGCTTTTGTGAGGGCTAGCGGAGTCTGCTTACAGATGTGTCGCCCAGAGTTGCTGAATGGTAAGGTTAGGGTGGCGGTCAAGTCCTGAATACTCTGGTTTACACCTGGCATGCATGCATCCTGGGTAACGTAGCCTATTCTGCCTGCACATCCCTTATTAAGGAGCCCGTGCGCCCTGGTATATTTCTGGATTTTACGTTGTTTTTGTGTTCATAACTTCAGGGAGGCTTCTGTGTGGTCACAGCCGGTGCTGGGCAGTGTGGCCTCTGGCACCTTGCAACTCAGGACTCCGAAGGGACTCTTGGTAGACTGTGTCAGAGTCAGAAACGCGGACTGTCTCAAGCCCTAAATTACGCCTCGGATCATGTTTGTGCTCTCGGCCAGCATCGTGTGATCAGGGACAAATATTCGCCCGGGAGTGAGGAATCTGGTCCTTTCTCTGTACTCTCTAGTTTATTATTGTTATAGCTAGTTTCCCTGTAGCACCAGAGAGCTGAGGGTTCTCACCAGCTCCGGGTATTGTCTAAACTTCCGGAAGAGGGCCGAGCTTTCTGGGTATTGTAGTTCAAAGTCTCTCAAAGGCCTCTCTTGTGGGCCCTAACCATTCTGGGTATCGTAGTCAAACTTCTAAAGTTGGCACATGTGGAAAAACTTTTTGGGTTTTGTGGCCCGTTATTTCTCCACAGTGGTCATTACGGAGGCACCAAAAGAGCTTTTACGGCTCTGCAGATGCACGAACGGAGCCGACAGCACCCGACCTTCGTGTATGCACAGCCACCCCCTCTCGCGAACGACCAAGCCTGTAACGGAGAGAGTCGAGAGGCGGCGGAAAGGGCCGATATTGGCGGATGGCGCCGAGCGTTGACGAGGATAGCCGAGTGTCCTCGGGAGGACGCCGAGGGCTTCGAGGACGGCCGGAAAGAACCGATTTGTAGCCGGGAGCAGCCGAGCGGCCCGTAGTCGAAGCCTGGGGTTTTGGAGACCTGAAGGAGCAGAATCGGCACCGGGTGATTGGGACTGGACCACATGATGACACGGGCAGGGGACCCTGTGAACTGGAGGAGAGGCGGGGCTGACGGTGTGGGGCGGGGCCATAGGTGGGCGTGCCTCAGGCTGGGGGCGGGGCCTCGACTCCCAGGGCCTCAGGCTGGAGATGTGGTTAACCCAGGCACCCTCAAGTCTAGGGTTAGTAGTAGCTTTCTATCGCTGAAGGTGAACTACTGTGAGGACGACTTGTGAACTGGCCGCGTGCGGGCTGTTGTTGCATGATGCTACGCCTGCAGGGTCAGGATCAAGGCTTAGCCGTTGCAAATAAGCAGAGTCAGGGTCAAGTCAAGGTCACGGTCTGCCGCTTTGCTGCCCCGGCTAGCACAGAGCATCGGTTGTACACAATCACTGTCCTTCTCTACTCCTCTCACCTCTGCAGTTTCAATCCTCCGCCGATTTCAAGACCAAAAAAGACTGTGAGGATCCAGCCATCGCATATGCGCTCCAGAGCTGCCCAGGGCGGTGACCGCCACAGCATTACCCCACCCCCCATATCAAGTACACACTATGACACCACGCAGGAGCCAGGATTTAAGCGGGAGGGTGTGCCCTCCTATGGGGAGGAGGAGAACTGCCTCTTAGGGATGAACTTGGCCCCTGCAGGGCTCGGAGAATCCGCCTTTTATGTCGTTGAGCTCCCCTCCTGTGTTGGCGAGTTTTATGTCATCTTGACCAAAGCTAAAGTCATCTGAGAAGGGGGAACCTCAGTGAGAAAATGCCTCCTTGAGATTGGGCTGTCAATTTGGGATTGATGTGGGAGAACCCAGCCTGTTGTATCCCTGGGCTGGTGGTCTTGGGTTCTATAGGAAAGCTTTGGGGAATATGCCCTCCTCCTGTGGCCTCTCCATCAGTTCCTGCCCAGACTGCCTTCATGGACTATGATGTGGAAGTGTAAACCAATTAAACAGCAGAAGTAGCCTTACCTAACACACACACCCCGCCGATCTGCTGACACCTTGTCACGTGAAATATACATTTTTGTACCATGTTGGAATTTTGGGGTAGCATCTCTCTATGTAGCCCAAGTTGGCTTCCAATTCACACAGATCCGCCTGCCTCATGTTCCCCAGTGCTGGGTACAGGGCTCACCACATTGAGCCTTGTTTTTGTTTGTTCCCTGGGTTTTGTTTTGTTGTTGTTATTTAACACAACAGTCCCAATTGTTTGATTTTTACCAATGAAGACTCAGGAGCTAGATGGTGGGGTGAAAGCCTGCTAGCTCAAAGAAACAGAAAACACCCAGCTGACCTTCCTACTACACTGATGTCACAGAAGAAAAAAAAAAAAACGCCCTTTCTCCTCCTCCACACTGTCTTGAACACCCTTCAACTCAATGTCCTTTCTTTCTACTTCCTGTGTTTTCTTATGGTCATTCCCTGTCGGCTGGTTGCTTGCTCTGCCTCTTGACCTATGTTGAGTTTATTTAGCTCTTATTTACAGAAAGCTCTTGGGCTAAAGATGTGTGCTAGGGCTGAGCCACACAACAACAAAAACCAGGTTTTTCTAGTTCACAATCTCGGTGTTCACAATGTGATAAAATATCCTGCAACATTTTGTTTGAGGGGTCTTTTATAAAATTTTAGTGTGGTATGCGTTTGTGGCTTGTGCACACATGTGTAGTTGAGAGTATACATAGCTTCCAGAGAATACGGTAGCATGTCTCCCCTATCACACTACATTTTATTTGTTGAGCCAGGGTATTGCTTCGAATCTGAGATCCTGCTGTCTTCATCTTGTGTGCTGGGGTTACCATGCATGCTTGCCAGGCCCTATTTTTATGTGGGTTCTGGGGATTTGAACTCATGTCTTCCTGCTTTCTCAGCAGGTATATTCTTACCCTCTGAGCCATCTCAGCTCTTGTTTGTTCTTTTTGTTTTGTGTGCTAGTATTCATCCTCAAGATCATCTGCTGATACAGTGGCATACTGGGGATCCTGGGTAGCATGTCTTTTCAAATATATCTCATTGGATAGCCCTGCCTGGCCTGGAACTTGCTATGTACACAAGGTTGGCCTTGAACTTTGAGATCTACTTGCCTCTTAATTTCAAGTGATGGGCTTAAAGGCATGTGCTACCCTGGTAAATTAGGTCTTTTAAAGAATGCCTTTCCCCCCTTAATTAGCTCAAAGACTAATACAAGAGATCACAGCAATGGGTTTTAGATTAGCCTTATTTCTTTTTCCTTTTTGGTTTTTTTGAGACAGGGTTTCTCTGTGTAGCCCTGGCTGTCCTGGACTCACTTTGTAGACCAGGCTGGCCTCTGACTCACCTCTACCTCCCAAGTGCTGGGATTAAAGGTGTGTGCCACCACGCCTGGCTAACCTTATTTCTTTATATAACTTTTATGTGCTCGAGATCACATGTTTTAGTGCTCACTATCTTATGAGGAAATATCTTGTGGAATTTTAAATTGAGTGAAGTTTAATGTAATTTCAAAATTCTGAATCCAGCTAGAGGCTATTAAAAAAAAATCAAAATGCCATGGGAACTTTTGTGTGAACAATTTGGTATTACTCAGAATCGCTAAGTTATAGGACATCACCTGAGAATTTTCCTGGTGAAAGAATAATTTAAAGTACATGTAATGCCAGATGATTTCTTTTATACACCAATTTTAATGAAGCCATCACTTCTCTGTAGTCCTTTCAAAATATTTTCCGAATGTCACCAACTATTTCCCTTTGAAATGTAGGGAAAAAAAGTATTTCCAAAACTGGGTTTTCCACATCTTATAAATGAACATTTGAACTCTTTCAGCTAATGGTATGTTGTATAAATAATAAAGCAAGATATAGATAAAATGTGCAGTTACCCTGATAGTTAAGTCTAGTTTCCTAATGTAACCAGGTGGTCATTTGCTACAATAATTGTGTAGGGATGGCATAAGAATGGTAAAGATGTTTTATTTCTAGTCTGAACTTTTTTCCTAAACAAGTATATTATTGCATTAGAAAAATTATTTGACTAATAATTTTCTACAAAAATTTGACAATATGAAAATGTAAAATGTATTCATTGTCAACTGAACACACATATACACACCATGAAGTTCTCTATGTACAAAACAAGACAATCTCACTAGATCATCTCTAACATTTCCAATTCTACATTTTTGTAAATCTTTGATAATAGACCTAGTCTTAAAGACTTGCTATGATCTTCACACTGGGCTCAAACTACAACTCCATCAACCTTAACTTCCAGAGTATCTGGGATTGCAGGTGTACCCCACCGTGCCTTGATTCTAAAATTGTATTATTTGAATTATTTATATTGAACTAGGAGGAGAAGCATTTTCTTTGACCTGAAAACTCATTTTTTGCTGGAGATGCAGATAATAGCCAGTAGCCAGGAGAGATATGAAGGTCTGCAAGCTCTTTCCTTGCATATATTTTACAGATACACTGTTTTGCATTTGCACAGCATCTCTGTACTAAACAGCACGTTGTTTGGCATAAATGTAGAGAGATAGGATGGAAGGGGATCTAGAAATAGTTGGATTTTTCCTCTTCCACTTTTAAAATGCACTGATACAAGCTCACAACTTTGTGTGTGTTTGTGTGTGTGTGTGTGGGGGGGTGGAGGCCACAGGAGAAATAGTCTCACCTGAGAGACACGTTCCTATATCTCTGAGTATCATGTCTCCAACTCCACTCTCTTTCCCTCTCTGACTCTTGCACATCCATCTATTTCCTAAGACTTGTAAAAGATTCACTACATTCGTGATTACAGGTGTTAGTTCTGCCTTCAAATAAATGATTGGACTCTTTTTTTTCCCAGTTTAAAGAATCAATGACTCTTATAAACACTGTAGAAAATATTCCTCAGAATATTCTGGCTTGGGCATCTGTTGGCTGCTGAGTTAGTGTCTGGAAGGCATCAGAGAGCACAAAGCATTTTGTAGTGACTTAAGTGGACTCTTCAGTTACATCAACTGTCCTTGAATGTGCTCCGTCTCTTGCTCAGTTTATACAGCAAGTTTGGGGGAAGAACTAGGTTTCCACCTCCCCCAAGAAATTCCTCAAGTTCCTTACGTGACAATCAAAAGAGAATCCAACTTGCTCCTTAGAAAACATTTCTTCCAGGCTCAGAAGAACAAGTTTCAAGAAGACAATCAGAATTTCTGTATCTCTTCCACCTTTAAAATCTAGTTTGCAGCTTTTCAGGAGATAAAAACACAGTTACCTACATGCAGTGTGCCTCAAGCATGTTCTTAGTAATGAAGTAATGAGGCAGATCAGGATTCAAATATTACTTGAGACATTTGCTAGCTGTATTGTTACTGGGAGCCCACTAGAGATGACCACTCAGACACAGTGGATAGCCAATGGAAAGTCTTTATTCCTAGAGTGGTATGGTTTTATTAATTGTCCTTAAATTTTGTAGCAGTCTCCATCCCCCTGAGGTCTTTTTAATAGCAAATACAGGGGTGTTCTATGGTGAATATGTTAATAGAAGTGGTTCTTTTACTAATTGTGTGAGGGCTTCAAGTTTCTCCCTTGATAGAGGTTGCTGTTCAACTCTAGTTCTTTTGAGAGCCAGTCAAGGCAGGGAGTATAAATTTAACAATGGCCCTTAGAATTGGGGGTGATTTGGAGGGGAGTTTTTGTGTGTTTGTTTGTTTTTCTGAGACGGTTTCTTTGTGTATCCTTGACTGCCCTGGACTCACTTTGTAGACCAGGCAAGCCTTGAACTCACAGAGATCCAACCTGCCTCTGCCTCCTGATTGCTGAGATTAAAGGCATGTGCCACCATGCCCAGCCATTACAGACAGCTGTGAACTGCCATGTTGGTGCTGGGATTTGAACCTGGGTCCTTTGGAAGAGCAGTCAGTGCTTTTAACTGCTGAACCATCTCTCCAGCCCCCCCTGGAGGGGAGTTTTTAAAGCTTTTTTGGGGTGTATTTTCTTTATAGTATGGTCATCTTTCCTGACATAATTCTGATGCAATTTCTGATTGGGTGGCAAGCATCACCTCTAGGGCTTGTAAAATATCTCCCTAGAAGATTGGTGGCTACATGTTCTACTAGGGGGCATATTAGACTGGTTGCTCCATCGGGGTCTTCCCATCTGTAGGTCAGCTCAGTGACAGATGCATGGGAGGAGCCACTATGCCTAGAAGCTGGGGCCCAGGGACTAGCTGCCAATCTTGTGGGGTTTCTTGTTTTCTCAAGATTGCCTTGTGTGCCTCAGTGTAAATAAGGCATTTAAATGGCTTGTTATCTATTTTAGTGATTATTTTTGGGTTGGAGCCCTCTGAGATGCTGGACACATACAGCCTCTGTGGAAGAAGTTTTCTCTCTTACTGTCAGGGCTGAGAGCTGCTCTGTTTTAAGCCTCCGTTAAAGACTGTAGATGTTTGTCATCTTTATCATATCTGGAGAGGTAATCTTTTTTTCCAGTGAAAACCTTTGTGACACCAGGGGCAAACTATCTTAGAGGCATTGGAGCCCTTTATGGGGAAGGTCTTGTTTGGGGATTCATTTTCCAGTGTCCTGCCTCTCCACAGTTAAAGCAGATCTCTTCTGCTTTTATTGCTGCTGCTAAAACCTGAGCTATAGAAGTAACCAGATATGATGTCGTTCCCATGTCTTGGGTGGCTACCACCCACCTGCCATAGTGCTCATCCAGGGGCCTTGGCAGGCTAGCCTGGACTCAGAAGTTACACCCTCCCAGATGATGTTTTGAAGAAGGAGGTCTCTGGCTGCAGGTCAGCAATTTTTCTTTCTAAGCTCATTTTAGTTCTAAGAATAAAATCAGATAGGGCCTCCCCTGGATTTTGTCAGAGAAAGAGCAGGGAGGAGGCAGGGTCTTGTGAGCCAGAGGGTGGAGTGATTCTGTCCCATGCTTGAATTGTACAGAGGCTTACCTGATCATAGCAACCTGCTGGCTGTGCTGCCTGCTGTGCTCCCATGGAAAAAGCTCCCTAGCCAAGAAGTTCATCAAATCCCCATGGGATGTCACCTCGGCCCTGATTTCGCCTGATTTGTTGAAGGCATTTATCATGGAAAAGGGCCTTCCATTGTAAGAATATCGAACCATGCACGGAGGAGTGGCAAATGTCTCTCCAATCTTGGGGCGTGTTTAAGATGGCAATCTGGCTCTATAGGATCAGTTTTGTCCAGGGTGCATGAATGCCATCTTCCTTTACTGCCTGTCTGAGTTCTTTTAAATCTGTGGCTTAATAAAATGAGACGCTATCTTTCCTGCTCAAGTCCATGGCTTCCTTGGCCATCATCACTAAGGGACAAACATCATATGGTAATTAGAGAAGTAATTGTTTTCTGATCTCCCCAAGTGATCCAGTTGAAATAGTTATGAATGGGTTAGGTGTCATTTTTGACAACAGACTGTTGTACAGACCCAGAGCACTTGATGATGTCAGCTTTTGAGCTCTCTGGAAAAAGTAAGGTAGCGGAAGAGCTACCAAGTGATATTTTAATCAATGGCAAACTATAATGGGATACTGTACTGGCTAGTTTTACCTCAACTTGACACAAGCTAGGCCATCAGAAGGGAGGGAGCTTCAGTTGAGAAAATGACTCCAGAAGATCAGGCTGTAAGGTATTTTCTTAATTAGAGATTAATGGGGTTGGGCCCAGCCTATTGTGGGTGGTGCCATCCCTGAGCTGGTAGTCCTGGATTCTATAAGAAAGCAGGCTGAGCAAGCCATAAGGAGCAAGCCAGTAAGCAGCACCCCTCCGTGGCCTCCTGCAGGTTCCTGCCCTGAGTGAGTTTCTGTCCTCACTGCTTTTGATGATGAGCTGTTATATTGAACTGTAAGGGAAATGAACCCTTCCTCCCCAAGTCGCTTTTGTCCATGGTGTTTTATCACAGCAACAGTCACCTTAACTAAGAAAGATAAACATTATAAATATAAATGTCTCTGAATAAAAAAATGCCATGCCAATGAATATTAGGTAAATTTGTAATGAGGATCATTTGAAGTAAAAAACTATAAAATTGATTTAGAAATACCCCTTTGGACACATTTATAAAAATGTTAATCCACTGTCATCTATTGCACTGGGAAAATTTTGGTGAATGACCAGGAAACAATATTGTTGCAGAATTGCAGGGATGTCAGATCATTCAAGGAGCATCTTGACAGGAGGCTTTATAGAAGATGTACATCTGCCTAATCTCTTTGGTTTGGTATTAGAGTCTTTTGGTAAAGGAATGTTGAGCTACACTTGCATATATAAAGGGACCAGTGTCATGGTTCTCACTGCATGGAGACAGTTGGATCACTAATCCTAGCACTTGGGAGTCTGACACAGGATGATCTTAAGTTTGAAGGCAGCCTGGGTTATAAGTCTTGGCTATATAGTAAGAACTTTTCTCAAAAACCCTATAACACACACACACACACACACACACACACACACACATTTGCCTTGTACACATACGTCTTCTGAGAGTCAGTCATCAGAGAGGACTTGTGGTGGTTTGAATGAGAATGGCCCCCAAAGGCTCAAATATTTGCATGTTTAGTCCCTAGTTGGTAAATGTTTAGAAAGGCTAGGAGGTGTGGCTTTGTTGGAGTAGGTGTTGTGACAGGGCAAGAGAGTGCAGAGGTTCCTCCATACTGTGTTCTTGCTGAGGCCATTTCAGGTTTAACTAGAATTCGATCTCCTTAATGGAGAATCTGGTGGGAAATTACCCAACTCTGTTCTAAAACCTGTGGCCAAGATGCCCCAACTAATTTATCCTGGCTTCTGTTAAACTGTCTGCTTGTGCAAACCTCCCCATCCAAATAACCCCCACCTGGAGCTGCCAAATGATATACCAAGATGTGGTTTTGTATTTAAAAGCCCTTTGTTCTAAGTGCTTGGGGCTATACTTGGGTCTTAAATACCTCAGAGTAGTCCCAGCCATCTGGAATAAATGTAGCCGGACCTTTGCTACTTTGTGGGTTCTTCTTTTTCCCACCTTTTATCCCCCGGCTTCCTCCCCTATCACTAGATAGGAGAGACCGAGATAGAGATCTCTAAATCTAGTTTCTTTCTTCATGTTTCTTCCTTGAGCACAAACTGCAACCAGTCCACCTGAATGATCAACAACCATCCACCCCACCTATCGGGGCTCTAGCGTTTATATACTCTCTGAAAAGTTCCCAGAATTCCAAACATTACACAATTGCAAAAACTATCTGCAGCTGGCAAAACCCCACCTCTGCAAGAGCATGAGACAAATCATTATCAGCTGCTGCGGACAGTCTAAACCAGCCCCGTATCCCCACACCTGGGATTAAAACAAAAACATATTCTTATAATATTTCTCTGTGTATGTGTGTTTTATTTTTTTGTTTTTTAAAACGAAACCAAAATTCCAGAATTCTCACTACAGATAAAGACTTTCAATTGGCTATGGACTTTCTGAGTGGTCATCTCTGGTGATCTTTCTGTAACATTGTGTCTATCAGGTCTAGAAGGAACACCAAATGATAGTCTTGGCTCAACTCAAGATGGACTGTTGAAGAACCGCTGCAGCTCAATTCTTCAGGATTTTTTTCTGTTAGGAAGACCACTTCCCTATTGACGTGTACCTGTGGCCAGTACTAAAGCCAGCAGGCCTGCAAGCTCCCTTTAATTAAGTTTTCAGGCTGTTTAAGTTCACAGGAACCCTCCCCCTCTACAGCTACTTCCCTCCCCCCCTTTATAACCCATGAGGTTTTTTACTCCTTCTCTTCTCTGTGCTCCCTGGCCCTTGCCAGTCTGCCTCTCTCCCCAGAGAGGTAGCCATGGCTGCTTTGGACTTCCCCAAAATGCTTCTGGCTTCTCTCTCTCTCTCTCTCTCTCTCTCTCTCTCTCTCTCTCTCTCTCTCTCT
>CAJQZJ010033276.1:8123679-8167875 GCA_907164525.1 Lophiomys imhausi | reverse complement strand
TCTCTCTCTCTCTCTCTCTCTCTCTCTCTCTCTCTCTCTCTCTCTCTGGTATCTATAATAAAAACCCTCTTCTCAACCATGGATCAGTCAGTTCTGTGGCTTCTCTGTGCCCTTGCTGGAGCATGATTAACCTACAATGTCCACACCTTTAAAGAAAACTAACTCTTCCTCTGTTAGAAGCCGTCGACTATCAATAGCTTCTCAGGTAGGAGTCCGGGTTTGTAAGCACCCAGCTTGCTGGGACTGTCAGATTGACCTTTTGCGGGTCTTGTGTAGGCAGGCACAGCTGCTGTGAGCCCGTGGGTGCAGAGGTCTTATGTTCAGAAGACACTGTTTTTCTCTGGTCCTGTCTGATCTCTAGCTCTTAGTGTTTTTATCCTCTCTTCCTCAGTGGTTCCTGAGTCTTTGAGAGAGGAGGTAAGATACAAATATCCCGCTGAACACTTCACAGACATTTAACACTCTATTCTCTGACCAGTGAGCTTCTGAGTTAACGGCTGCCCATGCACAAAGTAAGTATTCTAGCATGTGGGAGGTGGTGGAATGAGGAGCCTGAGATCAAGGCCAGTCTCAAAAAAATAAACAAATAAGCAAGCAAGCCACAACAAACACTCAGCCAGTAAACATTCAATTACTCTGTACTTTTGTGTTACATCATCACTAAACTTCAGTTATTCTTTGAAAACTTCTATAGCAAGGAATCATTTTTACTTTATATTTTATTTACATCGTTATTACATAACTATTTTTTATTGTCGTTTCAAGTTACCAGTAGACAGTTAACTTCCTGGGTTCCTATTAGACTTTTGATAAACTTATAACTAAAATTAATGTTGAGTCCACTTTGGTGAGTTTACTGGGTCGATTCAGCTGAGAGATAAACACAGCTTTGCCAGTTTGAAGTCACTAAACATGGCTATAATAGCAAAACCCGTATTGGATTCCGTAATATTCATCAGAAAATAGCATTCTTTCCTGTGACCTGTACCTGCACTTTAGACTTCACTGTCACCACTATTAGCATTTTAAACTGATCATGAAGCAGGTAAAGGGTAGAAATATGTTCATTCTAAACAAATATTCTAATCTTGTCTCCTACAATTTAACATATTTTCCCTTTGTAATCTCTGCTCTTGTTTGTTTTAGAGATCATTACCATGTGCTGGTCAGGTTTTTAACTTTTCTTTAATCTTCCTATTTCAAATCCTCCTCCATTCCCCGGCCACTGTTGCGTCTTGTCCTTCACTAACTGGGTAGGTGGGGAGCAGGGCTGTCAGAACTACAGTGTTCAAATGGGAGGCAGGAAAGGAGACTGTAACATGGACTCTGGAATTAGATAGCTGGTTATATCAGCTTTCTATGGCTGTAACAGAATACCTGAGGAAATTGACTTAAAAGGAAGAAAGTTTGTTTTTGTTCAGTTTCAAAGGTTCAATCCATGGTTACCTGATCTTGCTGCCTCTGAGCCTGTGTTGGAACGGTATATCACGGTGAGCATGCATTATCGGATAGGTGTGTGGGTGTGTTCACCTCATGATGGTTAATAAAGCAAGATACAGGATGGATACAGGGTCCCAGTACACCCTTCAAGGATACAGTCCTACTGATCTTCCTTCCATGAAGCCTCACTTCCTCAAAGTTCCAACACCTCACAATAGCACCATGGGCTGGGACCAAGCCTTGAACATACAGGCTCTTGGGGAAGACTCAAGATCCAAACTATATAGAGCACCTGGGGCTAGATCCCCCACTACCAACAAGTTTGAGAAATTTTCTTATAAAAGTAGAGTGAAATTTCCTCACTTGTAAATGCTGCTATAATGTTATCTTAACAAAGATTTATGGTTATGAATATTAAATGAGTTAATTTATGTAGTGCATTTTTAGCTGTTACAGGAATTTTAAACTGGATATATATATTTTTCTGATACAGGCTTCTTTTTTTTTTTTTTTTTTTGTTTTTCGAGACAGGGTTTCTCTGTGTATCCTTGGCTGTCCTGGACTCACTTTGTAGACCAGGCTGGCCTCGAACTCACAGTGATCCGCCTGCCTCTGCCTCCCAAGTGCTGGGATTAAAGGAGTGCGCCACCACCGCCCGGCCTCAGGCTTCTTTTTTTTTAAAGAGATGAAATGAAATGCAGGGCTCCACACATGCTAGGGAAATGCTCTATTACTAGATGTTTCAGTTATGGCTTCTATTGCTGTGAAGAGACACCTACTGGCCTCAGCATCTGGAGTGCTAGGATCATAGCTGTGTACCACTTTATCTGGCAAAGATACAGTTTTGTTTTGTTTTTGATACAGTCTGAGCACACAGTTTAAGCTGGCTTCAAACTCTTAGTGATTCTCCTGACTCAGACTCCCAAGTGCTGGGAATACCATGTCCGGTTCAAAGATAACTTTCTGAAAGCCATTTGTAATGAGAGTTTTGGTTTCTTTTCTTTTTTCTTTTCGCGTTCTTTTTGGTTTTTCAAGACAGGGTTTCTCTGTGTAGCATGGGCTGTCCTGGAACTTGATTTGTAGAGCAGGCTGGCTTCAAACTCAGAGGTCTGCCTGCTTCTGCCTCCCAAGTGCTGGGATTAAAGGCATGTGCCACCACCCCTGTAGAGTTTAAGTTTCTTTAAAAACCCAGTTATGTGAATTTGTTTTTGTTTTAATCCCAGGTGTGGGATATGGGGCTGCTTCAGTTTATCCACAGCTGTTAATTATGATTGTCTTGTGCTCTAGCAGGGGTGTGGTTTTGCCAGCTGCAGATAGTTTACATTTGGAATTCTGGGGACTCTGGAGAGGGAATAAATGCTAGAGCCCAGAGAGAGAAGGAGGCTCTGGAGGAGGAGGAGGAGGAGGAGGAGGAGGAGGAGGAGGAGGAGGAGGAGGAGGTAGCAGCTGCTGCTCTCCCTGCTGCTGCCCTCCACTGTTGCTGGTTCATTCTGATGCTGGTCCATCCTGTTGATGCGTTTACTATTGCTGGTTTGGTGGTTTGATGGACTGCTGGATATCCTGATGAAGAAAATTGGACTTGCCCCAAGGAATTACATCCCTATTCAGCTTCAGCATGAAGTAGTCTAAAAAGATCTTAATGCCACCTTTCCTCTCTAACTTTCTGTCTTTCCTTCCTGGTGTTGGGGTGTTGGAAGGGAGGTAGAGATAAAAGAACCACAATAAAATAGCTAAAACATTATGCCTACAGCCATTCTTTTTTTTTTTTTTTTTTTGGTTTTTCAAGACAGGGTTTCTCTGTGTACCCTTGGCTGTTCTGGACTCACTTTGTAGACCAGGCTGGCCTTGAACTCACAGGGATCCAACCGCCTCTGCCTCCCGAGTGCTGGGATTAAAGGCGTGTGCCACCACGCCCGGCTCTATAGCCATTCTTATACTGGGATGATTGGCAAAAACTTCAATATATGGAGGTGACTGCAACTTACACAAATATACTCCATAAATCCTCAAATAGATGTATCTTTCATTTAAATGCCATAGTCACTCCCATGTCAAACTCCTGTAAGGGATATGCAGTAGAGGAAAATTTAGATTGGAAGGAAGTCTTAAGATAAAATATCTTAATTTTTTTGCATTGTACAAATTATTTTGTCATATGAATATAGCCTTGGAAAGGCCTTGGGTAAATAATAATAATAATAATAATAATAATAATAATACCAAATGTACATTTCTAGCTACCACTGTGATACAACATCCCTCTCTTTGCTCACTTAAAATTTATTTTTTTTATGGGGCTAATGAGATGGCTCAGCAGTTTAGAGCACTTGTAGTGGGTTTACTGACTTTTTTTTCTGGGCACGAGATTAGGCAAACTAGTTAAGATGTCTCTGTTGTACACGCCCATGATACCCACATTCTGTAAGATTTTTGGCTTTCCTCGCTGTCTTGTGATGATAAAGTAAGCTGCTAGAGTTTGGCTACTCTGTGGTCATGATGGTAGAAGGTGGCCAGCAGTTAGTGGGGACCTGATGCCTCCTATCAAAAGCCTGCAAAGGACTACATCCTGCCCGCGGTTACCAGAGTGGGCACAGGAATGTTGTTCATTCCATTCTTGTTTAAGATGATGGTAACTGAGGCCTTGGGAGCTACAGAGCCAGAGGGTCCAGCTGCACCTGGAATCCTGACTTGTAGAAACAGTTAAGTTGGCCTCTTGCCTCTGTGAGTTCTATGAACCTTGAATTGAAGATATTTTGAAAAAACAGGAAGTCCAAAATGTTCCAAAATGCAAAAGCTGGATTTGCCTTGCACTAAGTCCTCTGCAAAGTAAATTTGAGTGAGGTGATGTGTAGCTATGCCTCCCACCATTTCATAGCTCAGTCTCTCCAGTACTTCTTTTGGAGCACTTGTGTTGGATCTTTTCTGTGTGATGTGTAGTTTGCCCCATGATGGCTGTATCTGTACAGAATATATACCATCTTTTTTGTTCTGTGTCTAGATATAGTATGATGCTTATTTATACCCCACTGCATACTGTTAACATAGTATTTATTTTTTTGTTATGCACTGTAAGTCATGAAGGTGATTTCAAAAGATGAGAGGCTACATATGTTATATGAAGTATATGTAGGCTATATGCAAATGCTGTGGTATTTATATGAGGAACCCTGAGTTTTCTGTGTCCACAGGGATCCTGGAGCCTATCTTTAGGAAAGTGAGGGCCCAGGGGTTAGGACTGCTGGGAGGGTTAGGACTGACACCCCTCATCTCCAACTCCACTTCTTCATGCAGACTACACATGACCATGCTGTTGCTCCTGTCCTTAGCTGGGACTAGAGGCTCAGAATCTTCACATGAAGCAGATGGTTTTGCAGCCATTGATTTGGACCTGCTTTCTTCTAAAAGACCCTTCCTGTAACAATCTGCTGCTGAAGGATTCTCCTTTCCCAAGACATGGATATGCTGACCTCCAAGCAATAACTGCTCATCGTAAACTGGCAGGATTCCTTTTGTGGTGTCTTGCTGGCCCTTGGGCAATAAGCATTTCCTGTGGGTTAGTGGACTTTCTTCTGAGACATTTTTCTGAATTTCAGACAGTAAGTGTTCACTAAGGACTGGTTGGGATATTTCTGGGGTGTCTGGCTGATTGTGAGACAGTAACTGTCCATCATGGGCTAGCAGATTTCTCTCTGGAATGCTTTGCTGGTCTGTGGGCAATGAATGCTCACCATTCACTGGGTTGTTGTTCACCCTGGAGACAGGAATTTGGATGAGAGTCACTAGTGGCAATGAGAGATCATACTGACTTTCCCTCTATGAGAGACAAGTACAATGAATTTAGTATGGTAAGTTTATGACAGAAAGTCTCAATTTTGTAACTAAACTAAAAAATAAAATATCTACCCTTGGATATTTTTCCATATAAATCTACATTTACCAAAGAAGAATAAAAAAGCTACTGAAATGGATCTCAGAGTTTTATAAACTCATGATAGTAGGCCATGACTGGTTCTCAACACCATCCAACACCTAGTTGCCCAGAGACTAGGGAGGTAGCTCAGAGAAGGCTGGCAAAGTAATGCACACAAGCAGCTGGAGTGAGGAGCAAGGATGGGAGAAGCAGGGCAGGAACGAGTACATCGAGTGTGAGGAGGCTGCTACACACTCCAAGCAGGATGACCTACCTCCACCAACCCATCTTCATTGTATCCACAAGCTTACTATACTGTATCTGCTCACATCAGTCACGACTAAAGCCAAGCACCTGGGAATTAGATATACTAGCGTGGTCTTGAAATGGGGTTCCCACAAATTGTGTGGCAGAAGTTCATAAAGATGGGGGAAGGGTCTTTGAGAATGGTGACACAGTGGAAGATGTTGTGGGTTGAGTTCTAAAAGCAAAGGCTTCTAGAGAAGCAGGAAAGAAGGTCTGCAGAGAACAGACCAAAAAGCATTGTGTCTACCCACCATTGCCCTCCCTCTCTGCCCATTCCTCCCATGTCACGGGGTGAGTCTAGCACTCTCAAGGAACAGATTGCAGGGCCGACCTGAGGATGAAGGTTTTGGGGGATGCACAGAAGAGCCTCATTAAGACCTTGTCAAGGAGTCTAGACAGCCATGGTATCAAATTCTCCTGGAGACTCCAAATGCTGCTGGATGGAGTGGTTCTCAGTATTTGTTTTCCTCTCTACTGTTACACCTGCTCCTATACCCTTTTTACACCAAACCCTGACAGATAGGCTCTGGGATTTTAGAAAGGTCACAGGTCATTTTCTAGAAAAACTGACTGGGGAAATGATCCTGTCCTCTGAACATCTGCATTAAGGGATGGTCACCAATGACTTCCCATCAGCTCAGCAATGGTCTGACCACTAACACTGTGTTAGCATCAAGTTTGTGTGTGTGTGTGGGAGGTGAGTTCTGTGTTGAAGACTTAGAACTCCTGATTTTTAGTGTGATAACAACCCAGGAGATGAAGGACATTTTCAGCTGCCCTGGCAGTCAAGTGCAATTATTTTTATTTCCTCAGATGAAGGGATGAGATGAGAGCCATTCCCAACTTTTCTAGCTCTTTCTAAACTCTGGCTGGTTGGTTCAACTCAGCCAAACTCCTCTCCAAGCTGACTGATTCAAACTGGCTTCTCTTCACTTCTGACTGAATTGCTCTGCCTGGCCTCAGACTAATTCTGGCAATATGTTTTAATCTTCTGGCTCCTCTTTCTCTGGCTCATTCTGTTTTCACCTGTGTCTAGCTTGTTCTCTCTGCAACCTGTCTCTCTAAAACTCTCCTGATAAAAACTCTCAGTAAAAAAACCTCTCTTCTCTCTCTCCCTGGCCTCTCTTAAGTAGTTTCTCTTTCCTGTCTGTTCTCATGAGAGTCACGAGTATCCTATCTCTGACTCATTCTGTCAGTCTGTCTGATTCATCACTTTATCTGCCTCTCATTGAGACATCACTTTCAAATGCAGCTGCTTCCTTCTATAAACTAACCTTACCTTCATTGTTTGAGATTAAAGGTGTGTACTAAGGGCATGTCTTTATTCCAGCCAGATCATATTGTAATCCAGAGTGTGTCTGCATTCCAGCCAGATCACACAGACCTAGAAGGTCTTTGGATGTGATCCCTTGCCAGAGCACCCATGTTGCTGAATTAAAATTCTTCTACAGAAAATGTATTCAGGACCTAGGCACATTTAATGAGAGCTTTTTTTGAAATCACATGCACAAATTATTCATTATTTAGATAGTAACAAGTTATTCAGAATTTTGTTTTTGATGGAGTAAGTGCCTAAAAAACCCTGATAGTGAAAATGTGAGACCAATAGTCCAATGTGAAGATCCACAGCTTGAGAATTGCTATTTGAACTGTTCATTGAGATACATGGACTTTGGGTCTGGCTCATTTTGGTGTGTGATTTTTTTTCTATTTGTAGGAACTTTTTATAATAAAGTTTATAAAAACAAATGCGCAAACAACAAAACAAGAGCTTTTGGCTGGAAGTGGATGAACTGAATGCAACTGGATGGCTCAGGAGTGGATCTTTAAACTTACTCAATTGAATCCAAGATTCAAAAAAATGCAAACAAGATTGGGGTCTTCACCCCCGTCTCTCTTTTCAACAATAAAATCTAATGGGTGATTATAAATTATTCACTGGGCCACGGCACTAACCCAAACCGTTCACCAAGGCTTGGGATGGACAGTTTTATTCATTTGCCTGTGGGTAGAGATGGAGCAGTAGGAAGGAAAGCTGCTGTGAGCAGAAAGAACAATAAAAGCCACCATGTGAGCTTCATGGTGTGAGGGCAGGAAGTTATGTCTGGTAGATCAGGAGGCAGCTGCCTTGCAAATATGGAAATGTGCTTGTGAACACATTAGTGAAAATGAATGTTGCTTTTGAGAACTGAAATGCTAGGGCAAATTGCACTCATATGGTTGTGCAACTGAGAATTGGAAGGTTATAGCTGCTGTGATGTGATAATTCACATCAATCAGAGAAAAAAGGAATAGTTTGTCATAGTGAGACTATGCCTACTGAAAACATATGTATTGACATACAAAAACGTGTCACCTCTGGCTGAAAGCAATTGAAATGATACGATATTTCTCCAGACATAAAAGCCAATGACATGCTATTTTGTGCTGAAGTCACATGTACAATTGCTCATTATTTAGATACTGACCACTAATTGTGATTGTGACCACTAATTCTAGGATCACATTATCCTACTTTGGAACACTGGGACACAGAGAGATCTCCTCCCTCCCCAATGGTGAAGCTTTGTAAATCAAACTGATTTTTGTTTTTTACTAAGATTGCATCTCTTACTATGTTATGATGCACTTGAATTCTTCCTCAGATTTCTCTCTTTCCCTCCTTCCATCCTTCCCTCCCTCCATCCTTCCTTTCTTCCTTCTCTCTCTCCCTCATTCTTTACCTCTCTCCCTCATTCTTTCCTTTTTTCTTTCCCTCCCCCCTTCCTTCCCTTCTTCCTCCTCCTTGATCTTCCTTCTCTTTTTTTCTGTTTCTGAGTCAGGGTCTTACAATGTATCTCTTAATATCCTGGGATTTGCTCTGTAGACCAGAGCTGGCCTTGAACTTATTGAGATCTGTCTGTCTCTGCATCTTAAATTCCTGGATTAAAGACTTGTGCCACCACACTCGGGCAAGTCCATTTTTTTTTTTATGCACGTTGTTGCATCTCAAGATGAGAATAAAAACATGGTTATTAAAAACATTTAAACACACAAAATATTAGAATACATTTCCATTAAAGACATTTAATGTTTCACTACTATGAACAATCTGTGGTATTTGTTGTGTTTCTTGACATTTATGTTGCTATTTTGTTTGTCTAACTAAATATATAAAGTGTAAATGAATTTGGGTTTTCTGATGGTTTTTGGATTGAACAAGTTGTGAGACATTACTACTAGATCTTTTCTAGAATTTTCTTTCCTTTCTTTTAAAAATATTTATTATTCATTTGTATGTGTCTGAGTCTGCTGGTGTCATCAGGGGCTAGAAGAGAGCATCAAATCTCCTGAAGCTGGAGTACAGACAGTTGTGAGCCCTCTTGATGGGTATACTGCAATTTGAACAAGCATCTTTTGGAAGAGCAACAAGTGATCTCAACCACTGAATCATCTCTACAGCCCTCAGAACTTTCTAATGTCAAATTTCCACATCTTTTCAGGAAGAAGCACATGCCAAACAAAACCAAACTTTTTGAATAGCAAAATACATTTAAAAAATTCATTTAAATATGATTTTTTTATAAGTATATTTTAAAATTCAAAACTCATATTTACTTTGAGTTGAAAACAGACCTTATATGTGTTTTAGTTCCCTTTTCTAAAAATTGAAGCTCCTTTGGAGGAGTCAATACACTGTCTCCCAGGTAGTAATCTCCTTGGTGGGACAGCTCCTGGGACATTTGCCCTCTGTGCCTGGATAACATTAAGTTCAGCAGAACAACCTCTTGACTTGCTTTTCAGAAAGTTTGGGTAGCTTCAGTTGGCAACTAGGCTTGTCATTTGAGTCTGGTGTCAGGGAACTGTGATACCCAAACTCCAGTGGATGTTTCCTGGGCTAGTGTGTGTGTGTACATTTTCTATAATATAATCTTTTTCATACAATATATTCTGAACACAGCCTCCCCCCACTGACTTCCTCTGATCAGATTCCCCCTCCCCACCCACCCTCTTCTTTCTCTTTAGAAAACAAAGAAAAAGCACAACACACACACACACACACACACACACACACACACACACACCATAAAACCACAAAATTTGAAACCGTAATATACAAGCAAAAGACAAAATTACAACAGTAAGAAAAAAAAAGTCAAACAAAGCCATATGAGACAAAATGTCTACAAAAATACCATGATTTTGTGCTGTCCATCTACTGCTGGGAATGAAGCCTACCCTTAAGTGTGGTTTACGTACCCAGTGAGATTGCACTGGGGAAAACTGTTTTTTTTCCTTTGTAAGTGGATGTCAGTTGGAGGGGGTAGCTTCTTGGATAGGAGTGGGCAGTTCTCTCCCCTCCCCCTTCTCAGCACCAGGACCCCGTCTGACTTGGACCCAGACACGCTCTGTGTTATGCTGCCACAGTCTCTGTGTTCATATTTGCATCAGTCCTGTTGTTTCTGGAAGACACTGTTTCTTTGGTGTGCCATCCACTTCCTCTGTCTCTTACAGTCTTCACTCATCCTCTGCATAGTTTCCTGAGCTCTAAGGGGGAAGAGTTTTTGAGGACATTTCATTTAGGATTCAGTGTTCCAAGGATTCTTACTCTCTGCACATTGTCCCGTCATGGATCTCTGTGTTCACATCTACTGCGACAGGAAGCTTCTTTGGGGAAGGCTGAGAGATGTACTGATCTATGGATATAGCAGAATGTTGTTAGGTGTCATCTTTTTTTTTTATGAGGAAATATTTTAAAAACTTGTACTTTATTACATTGAAAAATTTGACAGAAATAGATGAATTTTGAGATTCATCAAAACTATCAAAGTTAAAACAAGAAAATTCAACAATCTACATAGACACATAGCAAAAGAGGAGATCGAAACAATAATAAAGTTAGGTGTCATCTTATTGGTGTGTTCCCTTAGCAGAAGAATAGTAGTATTTTGTTTTCTGGTATGTTTATGGCCTATCTAGTTTCAGGTCTTTAGCCATTTGGTGGTGGCCATGCAGCATCTGCAGGGAACTGAAGATGAAGCCTTCAATTATCAAATATATTTATTAATAACTATGGGCACTTGTAACAAATATAAACACTTATTACCTAGCTGCTAACCCTAAGAATAACTATAAACCCCTATTACCTAACAACTAACCCTATTAATAATTACAAATGCCTATTATCTAACAATTAACTGAAACCAAACTTTTTAAAATTATTCAACACTTATTTTTTAGTAACTATATTCACTTATAACAAATATAAACACTTTACTAATCATACAAATGTTACAACCCCTATTACCTCACCACTAAACCTATTGATAACTATTACAACTATTTTCATAACCTTTTAGAAGGATACAGTCACTGGGGCAGGTCCTCAGTCATCAGGAACACAGTTTCTGGGGTAGACCCTTTAATGCACTTGGCAGTCTTTCTTCTGGAATATCTCAGACGTAGATCCGTCAGGGTAAATTGGCTATGGCGACTTCACCTTAAATAAGGCTTGAGTCTTTCTTCTCTCTGGGAGACCTCAGCCATCTGTAAGCCAACTTATTTCCTTTGTATCAGCAACTCTGCCACTCTGCCTCAGTCTTTAAAGCTGGCCACAGTTCCGTTCAGGCCACTGTTCGGACAGGTCAAACCCCTCTAGGCAAAAGCTGAGCCACAGGGTTTAGTCCTTGGCCTTTTGCTGCTTTGCTGAGGACTTCTCTGCTCACTAGCTTCTTTCTGCCTTAGGGGGACCTGACCATTTGAGACCAGCTTTTCAGTCCTCATTAATTTTCTCCATCAGATGAAACAAGCAGCCTTGCATGTCTAGTGTGGGAACTCTTGGGCTCCACCTACTTCGTCCTTAAATAGGGTCTCTTCTTATTTCACCTGGCTTCAGCCTAATCTGGGCTCTGCCCACTTTGTAAGGCTATTAGCAGCTGAAAAAATTGCCAAGTCAAAAACCTTGTTTTTAGTCCATCTGCTGCCATGCCAAGTGCCACAGTTGCCAGGCTGATCTTCATGCCCCTTTTTAAGAGACTGTCGGAAGCCCCTTTGGGAGTCTACTGTGGCAAGGCTCTTGGAAACCCCATCCCACTTGTCAACAACATGTGGTGAATTTGGTGGCCTCTATGCTTACTTATTACCTGGATCACGTGTGCTACAAGCTTTCCTTATTTTGCTATGCTGTTTATACTTAAGGCAATATTTAGTTTCACTTTGTGTGTCATGGGCAAGGCTGGGACCACCCAGGCTGAATGTCTTGTGGAAGATTCTAGGTTTTTCTCAATAATCTTTCAAGGGTAAAACCCTCCTCTTCCCTTTCTGCCTCTATCGATCCTCCAGATGTGACCAGTAATTCTAGGTATTTTGGGACATGTAATCATGTCCCTAGAGAAACAGCTGCAGTCACACTGAGCAGGCCTGTGGCAGTTGTGGGGAGCAGTGAGTTTTGCTTGCATAGCTGTTCTGAGGAAGCTGTGTTTGATCTACAGGGACTTAAAAGGAGTAGCTGTGTCTGATCAACAGAGACTTAGAAAAATAGGGAAGCTGTTTCTGATCAATAGAGACTTAAAAATGGTTCTTAGAAAGATGGTATCAGAAACTGATAGATGCATATTGGGAAAGGTTGCTCGGTACAATGGGCCTGCCCCTGCCTGCAACTGAAAAAAGTGTATTGACTGAGGGGATGCTATTTGTTGAATGGACTTATACCCACAAATGTTTAATCTCTCTCTCACCTTGTATAACCATGTAACTGCATTTGATGCTAGATGGGAATGTGCTCATGTGTACAGGACATGCCTGGCTAGACATTTATTTTTGGCTTGCTGAAATTATGCTGTGTAGTACAAAATATGGTTGGGGGGAGTGACTTACCCAGCAGGAGAGGGGAGTGAGGAAGGGAAACTATTGGGGCTTTTTGTAACGACAGGGCTTTTATAATGCTGATGTTATGATATCTTTAAATAAAATAACCAATGATGTCACTGCTCAGGTGAGCAGGATTGTGATTGTTTAAATAAATACAGCTTGGGCTATTCCAGGCCACTTGCTTGAAAGCCAACAGGTGGTCATCTTCACTTTCATTGGCACCATAGACCTGTCCTCAGGTTTCAGATCCCTGTCAGTGTTGGTCACCGGCAGCCACTCAAGCAGTGTCATGTATGTGTTCAATCTCATAGTGGGCCTTAAATCCAATCAGAGAGTGGTTGGTTACTTCCTCAACTTTTGCGCCACTATTGCATCAGCACATCTTGCAGGCAGGTCATTATCCTGCAATCTTAGCTCCCATAGTTAAAGAAAATCCTACGCAGGTTGCCAAGGAAGGAAATTAAGTAGTTCTATCAGTCTGCAACACCTATGAAGAACTAAATTACTATCATGACAAAATATTCATAACAGTGCAGTAGGTGGCTCTCACATCTTAGTGGCTGCCTAGTTGGACTTAAGGCCCACGTAACAGCAGAGAAATCATGCCTGGTACTGAAAACCTAGCCAGCTTCCTGGGGCTAGTGAAGCCATGAACCTTAGAAAATAATTTACTGCCTCCACTCTACTAGACCAGCATAATTCCTTACTACATTCTAAATCTTATTCTTATGCCCACAGGCAAGTGCACCTACTATCCCTTATCAAAGAAGTCTGTCTTTATAGCAAGTGGAAACCATCATAGAAAACTATAGCAGGACACAATAAAGAGATAGCAGATTAAAGGAGTCTAGCTTCAGTGGATACATTTACTTCACAGTTCCTGCATCTATGGCTCAGAAAATATCATGGAAGGTGGGGGAAGGAGACATGGAAAAAGCCAGAATACCAGGAACTCTGCTATGAAACAGTCTCTCCTGAAATGGCTGCATCAGCAAGACCAGAACAAGGGCAATATCAATGGACATGTTAACATAAAAGCAGCAAAGTTTCAAGGGGTCCCACCTATACAGGCAACTAATGACTGTTGGGAGATGGAGAATCAACCTCTCTCAATAATGAATGGTCATTGGTTGTCCAATGCAGAGTGGTCAGCCTTGAAACCATGTAGACACAAAGAACCAAAATGAACTCCGCAGGTTTTATTTATAGTTATTTGTGCATGTACATACATATATACTTATTTATACATAACAATAATCCAAGAAATAATATCTGTCACTTCAAGAGTTGGGGCTACAAGGAGGGGTTCAAAGTATAGCTGGAAGGGATGGGAGGAAGGAAAGGTAGGGGGAAAGTGATAGGATTTTATTTCAATTAAAACATATTCAAAGGGGCCTGGAGAGATGGCTCAGCGGTTAAGAGCACTGGCTGCCTTTCCAAAGGACCCGGGTTCAAATCCTAGCATCCACATGGCAGTTTGAAGCTGTCTATAATGGCCAGGTGTGGTGGTACATGCCTTTAACTCCAGAACTCAGGACGCAGAGGCAGGCAGATCTCTGAGTTTGAGGCCAGCCTGGTCTACAGAGGGAGTTCCAGGACAGTCAAGGCTACACAGAGAAACTAAAAAAAAGGGGGGGACAAAACATATTAAAAAAAGATATCACTGAGTTTAGTATGCTGTAGGACTTATACCCTGTTTCCAGAATTTGCTATTTTTATACAGCATTTACAGTGCATGTCTCTTAGCCAGGCACTCCATCTGTAGAGGTTTTGTTTCTTTGGAACCTGAGGACAATTTTATTAGAGTTCAAAAGAAAATCTTCAGGACAGGCAAACTGTAAATTTTGGTACCTTCCTGGTGAAGAATAGAGCAAAGAAGAAAACAAAGCCATGTTGGCTGAGTTAAGCTGCATGGAGGCCAGCAGGCAGCCACACGGCAAGGAGACAAAAAAGGAAACCCAAAGCTCTTGAAAATGCAATCTTAGGTTCTTAGCAGCAACCAAAAGAAAGAGATAAAGAAAAGAAAAAGGGAAACTTGCACCCAAAAGGGAGGCAGACTCAATAGAAAGTCATCATGGCTGATGGGGACTGTGAGGTTTGTCTTTATGGGATGATAAGAATGGGAAGCATAGGTCAGTGGTGAAGCATTTGTTTAATATTTGCAAATCCATTGGTTCAGTTTATACCATCACCAAAACCAAAACCAAAACCAAAGGAAAGCCAGACAAGTGCAATGACTGTGTTTATGTAGGAACACTCTTGTTTCTTCTTTTGTATCAAGTATCAGAGCATCTGAATTAGCTACCACTGGCAAAGATAAAGTAGGAAAATAAATAAAAATGATAAAACCAGTAATCATAGTTGTGTATCTCTGTTTTTAAGCGGACATGCTATTTGAATAAAATTAGGTTTCATTATGATGTTTTCATACATGTACTGTGATCATATTGTCTTTCCAATGCACTCTTGTTTATTTCTCACTACTCTTTTACTTCCTGAGTAGTACACATTGTCCTTTCTTGTTTTGTGGTGAAATCTAGAATCCACATATGAAAGGGATGTGATTTTGTTTTTCTGAGTCTGGTTTATTTGCTTATTGTAATGATTTCCAGTTCCATCCATTTCCCTGAAAATGTCATAATTTTGTTCTTCTTTGTGGATGTATAAATATGTGTGTGTGATAAATTTGTTTATATATATATATATGTATGTTACATTTTCTGTATTATTCCTCTGTGAATCTATATAACATAAATTAGCTGTTTTGAATACTGCTGCAATGAACATGGATGTGCAATGTTTTTGTGGTGTGTTGACTTATGATTCCTTTGGGTATGTATATACTCAGGAAGGGTACAGCTGGAACACAGTTTTATTTTTAGTATTTTTAGGAACATCCTTACTGATTTCCACCATAACTACACTAGTTTACATTTTTACTAGCAATGCACAAGAATTCCCCTTTAGCCATATCTTCATTAGCATCATGGTTATGAATGGCCCATGGTAGAATCTTTTTTTTTTTTTTTTCGAGACAGGGTTTCTCTGTGTAACAGCTCTGGCTGTCCAGGACTCACTTTGTAGACCAGGCTGGCCTCGAACTCACAGAGATCCGCCTGCCTCTGCTTCCCAAGTGCTGGGATTAAAGGTGTGCGCCACCATGCCTGGCCATAGTAGAATTTTTTTTTAAAGATTATTTATTTATTTATTATGTATACAGTGTTCTGTCTGAAGAAGAGGGCACCAGATCCCATTATAGATGGTTGTAAGCCACCATGTGTTTGCTGGGAATTGAACTCAGGACTTCTGGAAGAGCAGCCAGTGCTCTTAACCTCTGAGCCATCTCTCTAGCCCCATGGTAGAATGTTAATGCAGGTCTGACTGACATTATCCTGATATTTAAAGTTTTAAATATATTTGTTGGCCATTTGTACTTTTTTGAGAACTGTCTCCTTAACACATTTGCTCATTTGTTGATCACATGATGTGTGTGTGTGTGTTTAATTCAAGCCCTTTGCATATTCTGGGTAGCAATCCTCCACCGGGTTAAAAGCTGGTGAATTTTCTCCTACTCCACAGCTCTCTTTCCCCCACACTCTCTCTTGTCTTGGGGAAAGCCTTGCTGTTTTCAATCCTACAGAGAGGCTCATATAGTGTGGGTCTGAAGCTCCCTGCCACAGCTCTGTGGTTGGGCTTGGAAACAAATCCTCCAGACACAGCAAGCCTCAGGCAACTGCAATCTCAGCTGGCTGTAGCCTTGTCTGGCACTCTGAGCTGGAAACACAGAACTAAACTACACCTCATTTCCTGAACCATTCAAACTCTGAGAGAAAGATTTCTTCTTTAAGTTACTGAACTTGGGTAACATAGTTTGTCACAACCGGTTACTAATGAGTGTGCATACCAGTCATTTTGAAGGTTAGGAAAGTGAAGGCTAAAAAATCTCAAGAAAGTTAGAACCAGTGCTATGGAGTAAGAATTTTAATCAGACACACAGTGAGGGACTGCTAAGCATTGGTGTCCTTAGGTCCTTTTGTTTTTTGTTTGGTTTCTCTGTGTAGTCCTTGGCTGTCCTAGAACTTGTTCTGTAGAACAGACTGGCCTCAAACTCAGAGATCCGCCTGCCTCTGCCTCCCGAGTGCTGGGAGTAAGGTGTGAGCCATGATGGTGTCCTTATATTAATTTTATTTTATCATCTTTTGGAGTTGCCAAAGCCAGGCTTTCAAGGGATGCAGAGTAAATCAGACAGATACTTTGTAGCTATTGTTTTCTCTTAGTTATTTGGGTGGTTTGAAGTCTAGCAATGCTGGATTAGGTTTTGTATCATGATATCTAAGGTGCTTCTCAGTGGTAATCATTTTTAAATATATGTATTGGGGTCAGTGCACAGAACAATAACAAGGAGATGTGAGATGAAGTAACCAATGTGATTGCATTTCCAAGCTTAAACATGTTTTTTTTTTCTTTTAAAAAAATGTTTATTTATTACTTCAGGTTACATCTCCATCACAGTGCCCTCTTTCCACCCCTTCCAGTCCTGCATTCCTACCCTCTACCCCCTATCCCTTCCATCCCACTCCTCTGGAGTGGAGTGTCCCTACATATCAGTCCCCTGCCTCAGTTCAGCAGTCATATGAGGACCAAGAGCCTCCTCATACTCTGGGGGCCTACAAGGCAGCACCACTAGGGAAAAGTGTCTCATTGAACAGGTAACAAAGTCTATGTTCATGTTCCCTTTGGTGCGTTGTTTGTAGTATAGTTCCTGTACTACATGGCTTAAAATCCGATTATAAGTGAATAGATGCCAAGTGCATCCTTCTGGGTCTGGGTTGGTCACTCAGGATGAGCTTCTCTAATTCCATCCATTTGGCTGCAAATTGCATGATTTCGTTGTTTCTGATGGCTGAGTAGTATTCCATTGTGTAGATGTACAACAGTTTTTTAATCCATTCTTCTGTTGAGGGACATCTGGGTTGTTTCCAGGCTTAAACATGTTTTAATTGACATGATTGTTTTACATAATCTTCAAGTTTTACATGCTTGCCAGGCATTTCAACAGAATTTTGGCTCCTATTGCTAGGTAGGAATGTATTACATAGAAATAATCCTAGATTTCAGAAAGGTGAGAAATTTTTTTTCTTTTTTTTTATTTCTTCAAGTTACATCTCAATCGCAATCTCCTCCCTACTCCCCTCTCCAGTCCCACCCTCCCACCCTCTTCCTCCTCGATCCCCCATCCTCTTCCATTTTTTTTAAGTTTAAGGTATATCTTTTTCCTCCCAACAGCTCCCCCTTTCAGTTCAACAAATGGTTCTTTCTCTTATAACAATAAATACAATACAAAACCAACAGAAATAAATAGGCCACAATTATGAGTTATATGGCTTAGCATACACATTCCCAATGTCCAGTCCATATGCATTTGGCACCTGACTTTAACATTCTACTATCTAACCATCTCCAGAGTTTAAAGTTCTATATCTAACTCAGCTTTTGTACTAACTTGCCTCACAATTTTAAAAATATATTCTTAGATACAGAACACCCTCTTGATTCCTAAACAACTCAAAATTTAACTATGAGACTCTAGCTATCTATTCTTCAACTACCTCAAAGACCTGAGAGGGATAAATATATCTGATTATATAGGAAGTGCAGGGCCCTCAGCTTCCAAAACTAAGAAATGACATACCAGTGGCTGCCTGGACAGTTCCCATTTTCTCTCCATACATTACAGCATCAATCTTCAGCCATTTGGCCCCGTTTCTCTGACAGACATTGATTGTAGAGCAGGAATTATGAAGGGCTTGCCTACCCTGTCTTGGCAGAGCTAGGCTGTCGACTTACCTGCTTCCAAGTTTTGTCCTTTTTGGACAGCATTCTGTCTACAGTTGGAGCAAGGGGTTTTTCTTGCCAAGAGATAGGCTTGCCACTAATTCAGTCATCTCCCAGTTGAGATTCTTCGATGCTCATCTTCTACTTGGAGTAGAATAGGGGGTGCTGTCAGGATCTGACATGAATCGATATTAAAAAATCTAAAGTTAAGAAAACATCTTTGAATGCCATATTCTGCAGATCTCTTGAGGTTTTTGAAGACGCCCTATCTATCTCTTATATTTAGATAAGCAAATGTTGCTTGTCTCTTAGCAACTTGATTTCTGATTAGCTTAGAAAATAACTATAATAGACTGTCATAATACCTAACAAAATGACAAGCTTGCATGACTATTAGTTTGTACTTCTTAATTATCCTAAACAGTTTATCACAATTGGTAGCAAAAGGCCGAAACTTCACATTTCATTTTTTTTAACCCCCTAACCCTTCCATCCCACTCCTCTGGAGTGGAGTGTCCCTACATAACAGTCCCTCGCCCCAGTTCAGAGGTCAAATGAGGGCCATGAGCCTCCTCATACACTGGGGGCCTACAAGGCAGTACCACCAGTGAAAAGTGTCTCAATGCCAGGGAGAGAAAACTAAACAAACAAAGAAACAAATAAACAAACAAGCAAAAAAAGTCTATGTCCATGTTCCCTTTGGTGTGTTGGTTGTAGTATAGATATCCTGTACTATATAGCTAAAATCCTACTATAAGTGAATAGATGCCATGTGCATCCTTCTGAGTCTGGGTTAGCTCACTCAGGATGAGCTTCTCTAGTTCCATCCATTTGGCTGCAAACTGCATGATTTCGTTGTTTTGAGAAATATTTTTGATTATGTTAATAACATTTCATCCAGTGTTTATTAAGCGCCATGTCCTGTGTTTTGAGGAGTTCCCTGTATCTTCTATTTAATCTATTCCTATTCTTTATATCTCCACACACAGATATACAGGTATGTACGCATGCTATAGAAAAATCTAGGCAATTTATATGAAGAAGTTTAAGTTATTTTAAAAGATTAATGATATTAAAATATATTTTTGGCTAATAGTATTTTTTTTCCACGAAAGTAAAACAAGTGCTGTGGAATGGAAGTCTCAAATTGCTGAAAATGTGGCGGGATCCATAAAGCTCTAACAAGCTAATGAAGGGATTCTAAGGATTAGTTCAGATTAAGTAGGTAACTTCATCTCTCCCAGCAGCAGTATTATCATGAAGAAAAAAAAAAAAGTCATGTATTGTTGCAAAATTGTCAGCAGAGGTCCTCAGCTCCATAGTCTATAGGGTGAAAAATCAATCTACCAAATGAAAAATCTACCAAATCTAACTGATTCCTGCCATCCATTTTGCTTACTTCAGGACTTCTGGTCGAAGTATGCAGTTTTAAATTATTGATGGGAAATGTCTGAAATTAAAAGTGCAATTAGTATATAGAACAGTGTATGATGTAAAGACCAAGGGATCAACCATGCGAAGCCCAGGCTCTAATTGGCATTATTTCAGAAAAATATTAGGAGGCGAAGGTGAAGAGTGCTCAGAAGAAAACAAAGCCACGTGCAGACGGGCTGGTTTATTTGTGACCTTTGCAGTTTTTGGGGTCTCACTTTGAATAACTGTTCTGCTGGGAGAAAACAAAACAGAACAAAGCACCCCCCAAGAGATTCATATAAGATTTTCCTTAAAAAATTCTGAAAACTTGAAAAGTGCATTTTTTTTTGTAATAAAAATGAACACTAAAGAAGAAAAAAAATCATAAATATAAGTAACAAACTAGAAGCTAGGAACTGGTCACATATTGCTTTTGAATTGACTATCCTCATTCTTATACACATATTATATATACTTTTATATTTATTTTTGCCCTGTTATCTTTGTACATCTTCCTCTGTCCTCTCCTTCACTCTCTTTGCCTTCCTTTTGTCTTTTTAAGATAGTGTCTCACTGCATAGTCCAGGCTGGCCTACAAGCCTCTATTTTGAGCACTCTATCTGCCTCCTGAGTGTTGGGGTTCTAGGTGAGACCCACCAGACCAGGCTTTCATTGTCAATTTTCTTAAAAGGAGGCACTCAGAAAGATGACCACAGGAGAAACCTGGGCATCATTTGTTTCCTGGTATTGTGTCAGGGTTATTGGACATTACATAGACAAGTTCTAAAACTAAGCTTGGTCAGGAAAATAACATCAAATTCTAAGACAATGGCAGAGTCTCTCTGGATTCCAGTTTCCTAATCTACATAAAGCTCAGCATATTGCTGCTTGTGAAGAGACTGTGCCAAGGAGAATGGAAGGGTGTACATGAATGGCCACACATGGACATACATGCTGGGCAAACCTGGGTAGGATTATCTTTGAGTCAAGAAGCAATGCACAGGAAGGTAGATTCTCAAGAGTGAATATAGGCAATCTTAGGGTAAAAGAATACAGGATGGCATTTCTAGACAAATGTCTTCTTGTTCATTTTACCTCTTGAGGGTGTTTATTTGTATTTTCCTCATACTTTCTGCTCTTTATCTTTCCTGTGGCCACTGCCTATGTTGATAATTGGAGATAAATCCTTTAAGTTAAAAATATTTATTTATTTGTATTTGTGTTTGCTTGCATGGTTTATGTGAACCCTATGTATGCAGGAGTCTCAAAAGAGCAGAAGAGGGCACAGGATCCCCTGGAACTGGAGTTACAGATGGTCAGCAGCCTGAACCAAAGCAGGCTTCCTGTAAGGGCAGGATGTCCATCTCTCTAGCCTGATAATTGGCTGTTAGAAGAGCTGGGAACCTAACGTGGGTCCTTTGGAAGAGCAGCTGGAGCTCTTAACCACCGACTCATTTCTCCAGCACCTCTACTCTCTTCCGTATCTCAGCCAGCAAGAAAGAACTGTAGGAGAAACTGTATTAGTGGCACCAACAGCCCAAGTGGTTGCTATTGTTATTTATCACCTGCTTGCTTATGCATGCTTTTCTCTGCCAAATAACAGGCTTTTAGATCTGTTTTGTGCTACACAAAATGATTTGAACAACTAATTTTCATTCACAATGTATGATATGTGAAGATTCCCATAGATAGCTTCAGACCTCATGATCACAGGCTTTGGCTTTATATAAAGATGTTTAATGTTTACGTAACACTTTTCCAATTCAAATTTCATATGTCTGTAGCACAGGATTTTCCCAGTGCATTAAAGATATTTTTCAGGGAGGTGACCAATATTATTTGTATTTTTTCTCATAAGTCTCTTTATTTGCTATTGCTTGTTCCAGGCATTATGTTAGAACCAGCATTTCTATGAATACTTTAGGAATAACTATCTCTAAGCTCTTTTTAGTGTGTTCCCCAAGTAAAAATACTTAGGGTAAAAATATTAAGTACCATTGGAAAGAGTTAGAGTCATAAACACATGTGCAAAAGTTAGAGCATTGGGTGAGTTAGAGCTTTATGCCAAAAGAAACGCTGGGAAAAAAAATAAAAAAACCTTACACTTTCACACTCCATAACTGATGGAAGTCATGGTAGGAACTAAAGCAGGGTAGAAATCTATACATAGGAACCGATGTAGAGGCCAGGGAGGAGAGCTGCTTACTGGCACGATCCCTGAAGCTCATTCAGCCTGTTTTCTTACTCCATTCAGGACCACTGTGGTTTATTTATTTATTTATTCATTTATTTATTTTTTAAAGAAATCCTAATCCCAGCCATTCAAATTTGCCAATGAAGACTCAGGAGCCAGATGCTGGGATGAAAACCTGCTAGCTCACAGAGGCAGAGAAAGCGCCCAGCTGACTTTCCTACTCAGCTTACATCTCAGGAGGAAAAAGCCTCTTCTCCTTCTCCATGCTGTCTTAAAGACCCTCAACTCAATGTCTCTCCTTTCTGTTTATTTATGCTCCCTCGCTGTCGTTGCTTGCTCTGCCTCTTGACCTGTGGTTGACTTTATTTAACTCTTGGGTTGAAGGTGTGTGCTAGGGCTGAGGCATATCACAAATACTTGTTTACAGTAAACAGAAAGCTCTAGGATCAAAGGCTGAGCCAAAACACAATTAGAAGCAGGTTTTTACAGTTCACAATCTCGGGGTTCACAATGTGAATCAAATGTCCTGCAACACCACGGGGGCCAGGGGTGGCACCACTCACGATGGGCTGCGCCCTGCCACATCAAGCACTAATAAAGAAAATGCCTTACAGCCTTATCTTATGGAGGGATTTTCTTAATTGAGGTTCTCTCTTCTCAGATGCCTCTAGCTTGTGCCAAGTTGACGTAAAAACTAGCCATACGAATATATATGCAAACCCCTTAGAATAATGTTTGACAGAAGCCAGAAATTCTGATGTGTTCTTTTACAGTTGTACATCCTTAAATTCTCTCATTGTAGTACATGAAGGTATCAACCTACACTTCACCTTGTGAGGGTGGCTAGGCTTCAGATGTTTGGCTAGTGTGTCCTTGTCTGTTTGGTAGCTTTATGTGGCTTGTTAAGATTGAGGGAGTCCATATTATTGTTTGTATTTTTTTTTAATCTTTGAACTGCAGCAAGTGTCTTTAATTAATATACAGAGTTTTGTCATTTGTTTTCATTATATTGAAGGGCTGTTTCGCACTCATTTGGTTCCATTTAGCTCTTAGGTGATGTGTTACTTACAATCTCTCTCTTGTTTCTACCTCATTAGTTTTCAGGCTCGATCTTGAACTGTGACCGAATTAGCGCTATAGCAAAATGCCAAGGAAGAAAGGGAAGGGTCATAGAGAAGGAAAGCCAGCAATTTCTTCCATGAGTGCCTTCCTGGGACAAAGAGGAAGGGTCATTCCAGGGTTCCATATTAGGGTAGGACCTTAGTATACCAAAGAGAATGTGATTGTTAGTAGTAAAAAAGGCCACCTTCTGATTATGGTAAAGAGAGTTTAATTTTAAAATTAACTTTGCACTTCTACTATCTGCATTAATACCTTCTGGACCTTAATTAATACTGATGGACCTTCTTATTCAAGTTAACAAGAAACATTATTTTGAAATGAAATCAAGCAAAATAGACTACCTGCAAAGAGTTACAGTAGTTTGTGATTGTGTTACATTTTAAAATGAGACAGAGAGAAAAATTTGGGACTAATCACTAAGCCAGACTTTGTAATTTTTGTTATTTTGTCCCATATTCCTTTTATCCACTCAGTGTCTCACATAGGCATGTGAATAGGCGACTACACGATTTTCAAAATTTCTCCTGATTAGCAAGTTATTATATTATCTCCTTGTATTTACTATTTGTATTTTGTAACCAAAGTGGGAATAATAATTTCTTTCCCAGACATATTCACTTTATCAGAATGTAAACAGGATTGAATCAAAGAAACATTTAAAAAACTAAGCATTGAATGAGATGTGTTAGAGCAGGTAGTAGATCACATTGCTTCTATTTTTAATCCAGAATTTATTTATTTTAAACCAAATAACCGCAGTAAGAGCAAATCACTTTTCCATATATCTATATCTGCATCTCTTTCTCTCTGTGTGTATTTTGGAGTAAGTGTGAGGAAGGATCTGGTCAGCCTTATGATAGATTCACCTTAGACTATGGCATAAAGTAGATAAATTATGATAAAGTAAAAACAATTCTAAGAAGTGCTGGTGGCAGTGCAGGATAGGCACCTCATCATTACCCATGCCTTGCTGTGGAGTTTTGTTCTCCTACCTTTATGTAAAGAATAATAGAAATTTGTCAGATGGTGGTGGTGGTGTACACCTTTAATCTCAACACTTGGGAGGCAGAGGCTGATCTCTGATTTGAGGCCATCCTGGTCTACAGAGTGAGTTCCAGGACATCCAGGGCTACACAGAGAAACATCTCGTTGAAAAACAAAAACAAAAACAAACAAACAAAAATAGTATAGGAGAAATTATCTGGAGTAGAGTAATGATGGACTGGTTTTCTAAATTGACAGTTTCAATGCTGGATCTTGGAGCTTCAAAAGTAGAGTTGGAAAAAAGCTAATGGAAAGGGAATTTTTGTTTATAAGCTTATCAATCTATAATCTACCTAAATATTTACTATCTACCTATCAATCTATCTACCTATCATCTATCTATGTATCTATCATCTATCTTTCATCTATCTATCTATCTATCTATCTATCTATCTATCTATCTATCTATCTATTTATCTATCTATCATCTCTCATCCATCTATCTATCTATCTATCTATCTATCTATCTGTCATCTATATATCTATCATCCATCCATTTATCTTTCTTTCTATCTATCTATCTATCTATCTATCTATCTATCATCTATCATCCATCATCTATCTATCTATCTATCTATCTATCTATCTATCTATCTATCAATCATCCATCCATTTATCTTTCTATCTATCTAATCTATTTTTCTGGGTCTTATTTGTCTCAGGTTGGCTGTGAACTTGCTATGTAGCTGATGATGAATTTGAAGTTCTCTTTCTTCTTCCTTTACCTCTTGATCACTGGGATTACAGGCACATAGTTCCATACCCAGTTTACTCAGTGCTAGGGATTGTGGCTAGGGCTTTAAGCATGCTAGACAGGCAGTCTGTCAACTTAGGTACATCCCAAGCCTCTTCCTTTGCATGTTTTTTTTTTTTTTTATGAGAAAGAGTCTTAGTCTGCAGCCTAGATCCTTTAACTTCAGCCTCTGAGAGCTGGGATTATAGATGTGAGGTACCATGTCTGTCTGCATAAGTTATTTTAGGTTTCTTACTTTTTATGTCTTAGGTAAAATCAGGATAACCTCCCTCTCATAGGCTTATTTTACCTCATTTAAATGTTCTCACTATTAATATATGAATATTTTAGAATTTCATAAATTATAAATTTATATTTAAATAGGGGCCTAAATAAAATTCATCTTTATGTTTTCAGTTGAAAAGTTTGCTAAGGAATTAATTGCAAGTGAAATTTTAATGGCACATCTACCTAATTAGTTAAATTAATTGTTTATACCTCTCTTAGAAACACTTTACATGCAGTATAATGTAATTGCTATTTATAAATACATAAATTAGATTTGAGTATTTAAGGAATAAAATAAAAAATAATTCATGTGTATTCATTAAAGCAAGACTTTAATGTAAGGCAGTTCAGGTAATGTATGCATCTAACATAATAAAGATACCACTTAAAATTGCTTTATAGTTAAAATCAATTATATAAGCATGGGCACTTTTCCTTAGATAAGATTATTTAATATTCATAAAATGATAAGGTTATAGAGCATCATTTTTTTCAAAGAACAGTAAAAGGGCAAAGGAGATTTTGAAGCAGTCAAGAGACTAATTTATTCTATTAAGCTCCTTATAGCTAGAAAGTATACTTTAGATATTACTACTCCACAGTGCAGAATTATCTTGGTAAAAGATTAAAAAAATCCTTGAGTGTAGCATATTGATCATGGAAGCATTCTGAAGCAAGCATAGGCACTTGGATTGTTTTGAATAGAAAATATTGTACAATGTGAAAATAATGGTGTCAGATGTAACAGTGTAGTACAGAATAATACTAGCTAACCCATATTAGTTCACTTGAGCTCTTGATATCTGATCAAGTCTTGGTCTACAATATGAAGAATTTGGACTGGATAGTCTCTAGAATTACTTTTATTTCTTAGTGGCCTGTAAACAAAACATCACTATCCCGATGCTTAAAGAACCCCAGTATCATGCAATCTGGAAGAAAGTGTTTATTGAAAACAGCAAGACTTCTGAGACAGGTGTTTATTCCTATGGTTAATTATTGTAGCAATGCATCTCACTCCTAGGAAGCCATTGAACTCCTGTGAGTGTTACTGTTTAAGGAGAAGTTACTTTATCCCCTGGCAGAAGACATGATGTGATAACTCGAAGTTTCATTCTACTGGCACTCCCATTTTAGGATGACTCAGAGAAACCAAAGTGGCTTTTACTGTTGGACATAGTCGGTACTGATGACTCCATGGGACACAATAAGCTACATGGAGTGAGATGTTCAATACTTTCCTTCCTGTGCACAACACTTGTATGTTTATTTTTCATACCACAGCTGGCAATCCTTTTGTATGGAAGTAGGTTCTCGTTGTCATGGCAACACTGGATTCCACACACCTGCTTTTCACAATGTAGATTTCTCTGAGTCAGGGTGTTGAAGAGCAGTTTGCTTATGGGAAGTGTGTGGTTACTGACATCAGGAAACATTTAAATAGGAATCCAGGTTCCATCATCAAAACAGTCACAGAACCCTTTTGGACATAAAAGGAGGGGTTGTAGCCTCTACTTATTGATGGAGAAGTGTTAAGGAATTTACAGTAGCCAGATAACACCTACAATGGCCATCAACTTTGAATTTTAACATACTTCAAGCAGTGCTGAAGAGGTGGGTTAGTGAGTGAAGCACTTGTTTCCAGCACTGGAACCTGAATTTGATCCCAGAATCCACATGAAAAAACCAGGGACAATGGTGGGATGCTTATAATCCCAGCACTAGGGAGTCAGAGACAGGATGCTTGTTGGGAGGCTTGCTGGCAAGACAATCTAGGATTTGTAACTCCAGGCTCAGCATGAGATCCAAGCACCAAAACATAATTTGGAGGGTGATTGAGGAAGACACTTGATATCAACCTGATGTTCCTGAGGTCCAGAAAGAGAAAACAACATGCAGCCTGTTCCTGACTTTTTGTTTACAAATGTTTTATGTTTAATTGGAAGATCTCTGGAGAAATTAGTTCTCTCTATTTAAAATTCATGTTGAATCATGAACAGGTAGTGGCTTATATATTAGTTTAAATTTATCCTCATTGCCTTTTCATGAAAAGTCTTGACTTTTTCTTTCTTTATAACTTAGGGTCTTATGAATGTAGCCATTACATTTTAATTTTTTATATTTATTTCTGTCTTAGGATCTTGCTTTAATTATCAAGTGTTTTGCTTCTGTTGAAGAGAACCCCATAACTTACAAAGTAATAGTCATAATGGGACTTTAAAAAACAATCTTTAGAAACCATATGAACTGAAGTTTCATTTACAGTAATTTAAAGTCAATTATTTTGCTGTGAAATATAACTTTTAGTTTAACTATCTTGCAATTAAAAACAAAGGTTCTTAATGATCATTGCATTAAAAAAATCCTTAGTGAATATGCAGGCATGTCTGATCAATTAAATGTGGCCATAAATTCCTTAATACTTCTCTATCAATAAGTATCTTGTCTCCAGGTGGGTTCTGTGACTATTTTGATAGTAGAACCTATCTAGAGGTGACACTGTGCTCATTTTCAGACCTGGAACTTAGGGAATGGCCACTTTCAGTGTCTCATTTCTCGGAGTGGATAGAGGTAAACCAGCAGATGTCTTGTCACGCAGCCAGTACCACTAGCCAGGTGCAGGTGAGCCATCTCATAAGTCGGTTCAACAGAGACTCTACAGAAACCTTTATGGCTAATTCACATCAAGTCTGAAATGTGAGATTACAGAATAAATTGGTGTTTTTATGTTACAGTGAAAAGCTGTAATATCATACTTTTTTTTCCCATGCTAAGATTTTATTCCAAAAACCTTCTAGCACTATCACAGCAAGTTTTTAACCATCCCTTGAACATGGGTAAGTTTCTTGGGATTTAGAGACCGTTACATTTCTTTCTATGCATCTATCTTTATGTACGTCCATTTATGCTAGTCACAACTCAGTTGTTGTTGTGGGAAGCATTAAATATTTGAGCATGAGTGACATTGCCAAGGACTAGGTTCAATAAGATATGATTCTCAAAGTTGGTAGCAAGTGATTCTTGTAGTCTTATGGGTCATTGTCATGATCTGAAATTCCAAGAGTACAATAATTTAGTCTAAGGGAACATCAGACTCTATACTTTGCTAGCAAAGTGGTGACTGTGTTGAAGTATGGATAATGGGAAAGCTTTTTGTTCAGGAAAATTGCACACTTACACATATGCAAGAATTCAAACATTGCCAATAAAATAATGTTACTCCAGGCAGGTCAGGTTCTGTGCTGACTGCACTGAGACTGTGCCATGTGGCTTGGAAGACCTAGGAAGGGTTAGATTAGTTTAGTGTGTCCTTTAAGCAGACATCTTGACCCTGAAATGCTGTTATTGCATTCAGTCTTTTTGGGGGATTTTCCCTTTGATTAATATATATATATATATACATATATACATATATATTCCTTTTAAAACTATTACTTTTTAAAATATCACCCTCAGGTATAAGAAATTTTCAGGTATAATTTTTTCTTTTAAGTGGGGAGGAAAAATCCCTTAAAGGGAGCTGGTATTACTCTTGAGAAAATGCTAGTGCTCAAATAGAGAAATATGATGAAATAGATTGCATCCTTCATAATTTATATGGGCCAAGGACAAACACTCTGGTACCTACAATTCTACATACACAGTGTTCTGATCGTCTGCTTTGAAGTAGCCCCATACCTCGTTTGTATTTTACAAAATAGTAAAATAGCAGTTCATATTACCTAATGCTTAGTGATAAGAATTCCCTTTTGCCAGCCTCCTTTCAGGGCATTGTACATCCTTGGAAAAGGATTTCTGAACAGAGCATGATGTATTGGCTTTAGTAGGCAAATGCTTAGAGTTATAACTCTTTTGCTGGTTCTTTAATGCGTTACAGATAAATGGAGTGAATACCCAGGGCATTAATGTTTTCCAGCAACACAGCTTAAGTAAAACTGTTTTTGGGGATCATTCTTCTACCATTTTAATCTCTGTTTTTCTGTAAGCATAGCTCACTAAGATAAATGATACATTTCCTAAAATTTCTGGTCTTCGATCCTCTCAGACTAAGTTATTACCAGTGGAATGCAAACAGAAGTGGCTTGGAAATCTCTGCTTCATTTGCTAAGTAACATTATACAGACTATGTATTTAGGAATATATATATATATATATATATATATATATATATACATATGTGTGTATATGTACTTATACATAATGCATATAGCAAGAACTAATGAATGAATTTGAAAGACAACAATGAGGGGTTAATGGAAGGGGAAATAATATGATTATAGTTAAAAATGAAATAAAAAATAAAAAAGTAATTAAGACAATAAAATGAAATATCTGTAGATACTTTCCAAATATCTCCTTCATACACTGATGACTTCCTTGTTTTAGATACCAGAGAAATGAAAGAAATGTTGGATGTGATTGGGAGGAGCCTATGCTGTTGTCTGTATCGTGGCTGTCATCTCCGAGACCTCAGAACAGTGCCTACTGTGAGCAATGAATGAATAGTGTTTGTGGGGGAAAGTCCTGAAGAAAAACTTAACAACACTGGGTAGTCTTAAAATGACAAGTGGACATGAAAACAATACGCATGGAAATTTCGGAGTTTGGAAATTTCCTGTCCTTCAAAGTAGAAACTTTGAAGGAGAGGAAATATATAATCAGAGAATGTGTTGAGTGCTCATAGGTCAGGAACAAGTAGTGGACATAAAGAAGAAGTCACTCCAGTCCATCTTGTTGAGAAGAAATTGTGTGATGATGGGCAGGCTTCTTTATTAGTGCCATCTGGCAAGGGAGTGGCTGAGCCACATGATGCTGTTGATGACTTGATATGAAGCAGTTCTTTTTTTCTTTTGAATTATAGAGTTTATGATAGTCTTTATGAGCACATTAATTAGGGTAATTATTTTTGGCTGTTTTCTCAAATATTTAACCTCAGCATCTTAGCACAATAATGACCTTATTCTCATTGACACAATCATCATTCACTGTCAGATTCTTAATGAGAAAAACTGACATTTAAATCTTAAGTAATTTTTTTCAATTCATTTAAAATGAGAGTGTCATAAATGGATAAAGGCTTCTGTTTGAGAGGACACAGATATAAATAATTTATTTAGGGGCTATGAGAGAGTGCTAGTGGTTAAGGGCATGTACTACTCTTGCAGAGGACTTAAGTTCAGTTCCTATCTTTTATATAAGGTGGTCACAACTGAATGTAACTCCCAACTCCTCGGCCTCTGCCCTGACATGCACATTACCTCCCCTCAGCATATAATTAAGAATAACAATGAATAAACAAGCACCCCCCCCAAATAAGCTAGTAGTGAGGTAAAGGAGCAAAGATTTTGACATATGGGTACTCATGTACAAAGCTTAAAGATTTTACAAACTGTGTTCAAGTATCATTTAGAAACCATCCAATATGCATTGGATTTGCCTAGTTGCTGCTTTAAATTGTACACAACACACACACATACACACTCTTATACAACTACACACACACATTCACACTCACATGCATATACACACATACACTCACTCATATACACTCACACATACATTCACACTCACATGCATAACATACATACACTCATATACATTTACACAGATTCACTCACATGCATATACACACATACACTCACACACATTCACACTCACATGCACATATATACTCACAAACACACACACTCACATACACAGTCTTGTAATAGGAACTATTTGTCAAAAGACATTGAGAAACATCAAGCGCATAGTCAAGATAATTTTTTAAAGCACAGATATGTGTTTTCTCTATTTTTTTAGGTTTTAAAAATGCAGTTTTATGATGGAATACATCAAAACATCTAAATTCCAGGACTTTTCCAAGTTATTTAGTAGTGGAATGACACAATCTGTCAGCCTACAGCTTTCTTTCAGTTTAATTATTTTCTAGGAAATTATGAGATGTGAGAATGGAATGGAAAATGTTTTCTCAGTTTGCATAATTAATTTGAAAGTTGTGCTGTGTTTTTGTCAACTTGCCTAAGGAGATATATATATATATATTTTATCCATAATGATAAATGCTGGTGGTAAATATTTAGTGAATATAATTCTGAAATACATTATAGTAGGTCAAATTTTGTAAATCTGGGCGAGGAAGAGAATTAAACGTGAAGGCAAAGATAGAGTCGAGGGAGGGGAAGACCAAAGGCAAACATGACAGTGGCTATGCTTGTTGGAATATTTAGCTTTGTTGAACATTTGAGCACATTTTTTATTTTTTAGGTGAGTCCAAGTGAAATGAAACATTAGGAAGATCTCACTAGACAGAGACACTACTAGCTAGAATGCAAGGAATCAGTCACATAGCTATCACAGAGCACTTCATAGTGTAAGCAAGTGCATTGATGTGGCAGAGTTGAAGTGGCTGGGAAAATTATTTATATACATATATACAATTATATATATGTATACATATATTTATTTATTACAGATATACTGACCATTTATGAGCTGTAAAGAGGAATATTTCTGAGGGACATCTTGCTCACTCCAAGACAGTTTTCTTTTTTAATTGATCCACTGCAAAAAGTCAACTTCCATTTTCACACGTGTGAGAAAATGGGTTCTACTCCAAAGACCCCATCATTGAAGCCATTAATACGTCTCATACCAACGCCTGAGCCCTAATAGTCACACTTATCGCCACATCCTTAACAGCCGCATACAGCATGTGAATCATTTACTTTGTCACCATGAATCACCCCCGATTTCCCCCCTTAGTCCCCATAAATGAGTCCACCCCAGAACTTATTAACCCAATCAAACGCCTAGCACTAGGAAGCATCATTGCTGGGTACCTAATTTCCAACTGCATCCCCCTAACAACATACCCTATCCTAACAATACCCACATCTCTCAAAATGACAGCCCTTATAGTAACTACTCTAGGGTTCCTAATTGCATACGAACTTAACAATTTAACCTTTACACTCAAGTACAAAACACACCCCACATCACCATTCTCCACACTACTAGGATACTTCCCCACCATCCTCCACCGAGCTTTTCCCAAAAGTACATTAACCCCAAGTCTAAACCTGGCCTCCAACCTCTTGGATCAGCTATGAATTGAAGAACTAATACCTAAATCAATCTCAACCACTCACATTAATTTAGCCAAAATAACCTCCAACCAAAAAGGCCTATTAAAAATTTATTTCATATCATTTTTTTTTTTTTTGTTTTTCGAGACAGGGTTTCTCTGTGTAACAGCCCTGGCTGTCCTGGACTTGCTTTGTAGACCAGGCTGGCCTCGAACTCACAGAGATCCGCCTGCCTCTGCCTCCCAAGTGCTGGGATTAAAGGCGTGCGCCACCACGCCCGGCTATTTCATATCATTTTTTATCACTCCATTAACTGCCCCTCTATTACTAACAACCTACCCCCTCGGGTAATCTCGATAACAATGACCTCCTGCTGAGGTCTGTGGTGGTTTAGATGAGAAAAGCCTCATGGGCTCATATGTTTGAATGCTTGGGCTCTCTGCCTCCTGCCTGCTTCTCAGGATGTAATGCTTGCAGTTACTGCTTCAGCCCGTGATTGTCTGCTTCCCACCATGATGACCATGGACTAATCCTCAAAAACTGTAAACCCTAAATTAAATGTTTCCTTTTGTACTAGTTGCCTTGGTTATGGTGTCTCTTCATAAAATAGAACAGTGACTAAGACAAGGACAAAGGAAAAGGACATATCACAATTTAGAGAGGATTCTTTAGCTTGCATTTTCTAAGATGAATTCCAGGAGAAAAAATGTCTGGAAGCCTCTTTCTACACACAGCGAGGGATCTGTAGTCCTTCTTTCCTCTGCAGGGAACTTGATCCACTCTATATTGGTTTTGAATTGCTCTGGCCATCCATCCTGCCTTTAAATATCTCCTTTATTCCTTGTAGGGCTGTTGAAGAACAAATGTAGAAAACAAAAAGACCAACGTGGAGGCTAGAGTTTTAAATTTACAGCCATTTATTTTACTATTAAGTAGTGACAATTGAGTAGTTTTGTGGACAGCTTCATTATGACTTATCTTCAGCAGTCCTAGGTTGGTTATAGTGACCCATGGTTTTTGTTGGTGAGGAGTTCCATAGGAATTTTGTGTTGCTGAGTTTTAAATAGGAAGTACACACGGTCTAAATAAGGCTGCTGGTTAGCATCTATGTGCCTGTGTTTGCAATCTTTTCAATTATCTTAAAACAGTTTTGGGTCCTTAAAGTGTTAAAGGTACTATGCAAGTCCCAGGGTGAAGAACATTTATGATTGCTTAAAAATTCTAGATTCTTGGTTTATGGAGTAATTTTCTTTTTCTTTTAAATTAAAAGATCTATTAATTTTACTTTATGTGTGAATGTTTGTGTGTGTGTGTGTTTTTTTTTATTAAATACTTTATTTTTTTCTTCAAGTTACATCTCAGTCACAAACCCTTCCCTATTCCCCCTTCCTGTTCCACCCTTCCACCCTCTTCCCCCCAACAGCTTCCCTTTTCAGTCCAACAAATGGTTCCTTCTCTAATAACAGTAAATACTATACAAAACAACAGAAATAAATATGCCACATTTATGAGAGTTAAATGGCCCAGTATACCTTCCCAATGTCCAGTTCATACATATTTGGCCCCTGACTTTAACATTCTACCATCTAACCATCTCCATGAATTTAAAGTTCTATAACTGACTTAGCTTTCATACTAACTTGCATCACTATTATAACCATCTTCTTAGATCTAGAACGCCCTCTTGATTCCTAAACAACTCAAAATTTAACTTTGAGACTCTAGCTGTCTATTCTTCAACCACCTCAGAGACCTGAGAGGGATAAATATATCTGATTATATAGGAAGTGCAGGGCCTGCAGCTTTCAATACTAAGAAATGACAAACCAGTGACTGCCTGGACAGGTCCCCTTTTCTCTCCACACATTCCAGCATCAGTCTTCAGGCTTTTGGTCCTGTTTCTCTGACAGATATTGATTGTAGAGCAGGAATTATTTTTGGTTGTGAGCCTAGCCTTTAACGGCTGAGCCATCTCTCCAGCCCAGTAGAGCAGGAATTATGAAGGACTTACCTAACCTGTCTTGGCAGAGCTAGGCTGCCGACTTCCCTGCTACCAAGTTTTGTCCTTTTTGGACAGCAGTCTGTCTGCAGTTGAAGCAAGGAGTTTTTTCATGCCAAGAGATAGGCTTACCACTAATTCAACCATCTCACACTGGAGATTCTTCAATGCTTATCTTCTACTTGGAGTAGAATAGGGGGTGCTGTCAGGAGCTGATATGTCTCGATATCAAAAAAAACCTTAATTTAAGATAACATCTTTGAGTGCCATATTCTGCAGATCACTTGGGGTTTTTGAAGATGCCCTATCCATCTCTTGTATTTAGATAAGCAAATGTTGCTTGTCTCTTAACAACTTGATTACTGAGTAGCTTAGAGAATATCTGTGATAGACTGTCATAGTAGCTAACAAAGTGACATGTTTGCATGACTAGGAGTTTGTTTTTCTTTCCTTTTTCCTTTTTTCTTTTTTTTTTTTAGTGTGGGCAATCTTTTATTCATCAAAATTCTCTCTTCCTATAATTCGTATAAATTGCCCACACCCACCCCAGACTTAAGAGTTTGTTTTTCTTAACTATCCTAAACAGTTTTAGACGGTTGGTTTCAAGAGGCCAGAGCTTCACATTTTATTTTTAAGTATCTCTAGGTATGATACCATTAGGAAGCGTTACCTTTAATTTTGTATCAATATACAAAGATCTATTCAATTGTGGCTAAATATACTCTTAATTTTGTATCAATATACAAAGATCAATGCCTATGTAGCCCAATACAATCTTAATATTACGTCCATATACAAGGGCCAATACCATTGTGGCCAGCTATAATCTTAATTTTGTATCAATATACAAAGATCAATACCGATGTAGTCCAATACGATCTTATTTTTGCACAATAAACAATGGTCAATACCACTTTAGCCAAATATACTACTAATTTTGTATCTATATACAAAGGTATAAGGGCATATTAAATAATCTGTCCCTTCTTGGTCCTTCCTGTGCTATGTCTATGTCTCATTTTTCTCAAGTCCATGCACTCCTACATAGGAGAGAAAGAAGGATACAGAAAAGGAAAAGTAGGAAGTCCCTGGGTCTAAACCTCCAAAACCCATTAAACAGGACCATTTAACAGCTTGTAATCTCTTCCCCTAAATAACAGAGTATTCAATTATCCTTCAAATAACCAAAAAGGGGGGGCTGAGAAACACCCTCCCCACCCTCTGGGCATGGGACGTCGCTCTCTTAAAATGACTTCCTGCTGATTTGGGTCATAATAAACCTGTTTGGGGCCCGAACCAAAATGGAAAAATGGTTAAAAATGTTAGTACAATCCTTTTATGTTCAGTCCTTCTGTTCTCAGCTGTTTAGATGTCCTAAGGAGTTTGTAGGCAGAAGCTGATCTTGCAGGCTTTACTGAGGTTCTGGCTGGGGCATTGTGTAGAGCTGAACAGTCTTAGCGATATTGAATTGTTGTGGTTGTAGCCTTTTGATGGAGACAGCTATTGAGGGAGTCTGTCAGGCTGAATCAACTGGGTCACTTGTCTTCTTTGGTGTCTGATTCTGTTTTCTGCTGAGGTTTCCGTTGTCCAGTTGTCCCTGGGTTCCTTGAATGGATGCTTTGATTCTCCTGGAAAGATAAGAACAGAGCCCTGCCCTAATACTCACTCAGGGACAATCAACCTCTTTTTTTTGGGGGGGGGGGTAGGTAATATTTCTCCTGAAGCAAATTTGGTTTTTTGACAATATATAAAGTGTTATCTTTCAATCTGGTTTAAAGAAGAAATTATTTTGTTATTTTGGAGCTAAACCAGCTTTAGTGTATATATTTTGAGATCTCGAAGGACAGTTTGTTTGAATTGAGTGGGCCTTTTGTAAGTAGCTTTTAAACTTAGGTCCTTCCAAATCCTATGTGTGTGTCTCTGCATTCTAATTATTGGGATCAGAGACCTGTGGTTCTCATCTGAAGGGATTAAAGATGTGTTCCACCACTCCTGGATCGAAGTTTTTCTCTATTTAGAGTTTGTTTTGTATCAGGCTGACCTTGAGCTCTGAGATCTGCCTGTTTCTGTCTCTAGTGTGATGGGGTTAAGGGTGTACTCTTCTTTTTTTTTTTTTCCGAGACAGGGTTTCTCTGTGTAGCTCTGGCTGTCCTGGACTCGCTTTGTAGACCAGGCTGGCCTCGAACCCACAGAGATCCGCCTGCCTCTGCCTCCCGAGTGCTGGGATTAAAGGCGTGCGCCACCACCGCCCGGCTGGGTGTACTCTTCTTGAATGATGGGATTAAGGGTGTGTACCCTCACCACCCTGTTCCGTGTAACTCTAGAATTTATAAGTCCACTAACTCTATGGTGCTCCTCCCGTCTCTGCTGAAGTTAAAGGCATGGGTTAACACCACATTTCTCCTGTATTTTACCTTAGCTCTATGTTTTTTCGACACTTGGAGGTTTATAAAACCAGGTTGAACGGCTGTGTCCTTTATTTTATTTACAGTGTTTCAACGTTGTTACCTGCTTTTTTTTAATTAATAAATTTATTTGTTTGTTGCTACAGGTTACAACCTTATCATATTGTCCTCTTTTCCCGCTTCCCAGCCCCACCCTCCCATGCTCTACCCCCTGACCCTTCTGTCTTGATCTTTTGGGGTGGAGTGTCCCTGCATAACAGTCTCTCACCACAGATCAGGAGTCATATGAGGGCCAAGAGCCTCTTCATACACTGGGGGCCTACGAGGCAGTACTGCCAGTGAAAGGTGTCTCCTTGCTACGGGGGGGGAAAACTAAAAAAAAGACCAACAGACACACAAACCCACAAAAACAAAGAACAACAAAAAAAGAGAGGAAAAAGAAAAAGAAAAAAAAAGGAAAAGGAAAAGGAAAAAGAAAAAGAAAAAAAAGTTTATGTTCATGTTCCTTTTGGTGTGTTGGTTGTAGTACAGATACCCTGTACGATATAGCTAAAATCCTACTATAAGTGAATAGATGCCGTGTGCATCCTTCTGAGTCTGGGTTAGCTCACTCAGGATGAGCTTCTCTAGATCCATCCATTTGGTTGCAAATTGCATGATTTCATTTTTTCTTATAGCTGAGTAATATTCCATTGTATAGATGTACCACAATTTTTTAATCCATTCTTCAGTTGAGGGACATCTGGGTTGTTTCCAGTTTCTAGCTATTACAAATAAGGCTGCTATGAACATAGATGAGGAGACTTCCCTATGTCTCCGTGAGGGGTCCTTTGGGTGTGTACCCAGAAGTGGTATGTCTGGGTCCTGAGGCAAAATTATTCCAAGGTTTCTAAGATATCTCCAGACAGACCTCCATAGTGGTTGCACAAGCCTGCACTCCCACCAGCAATGGAGTAGGGTTCCCCTTTCTCCACACCCTCGCCAGCATGTGCTGTCATTTGAGCTCTTTATCTTAGCTATTCTGACAGGTGTGAGATGGAATCTCAGGGTCGTCTTGAGTTGCATTTCTCTGATGATTAAGGATGTTGAGCATTTCTTCAGGTGACTCCCGGCCGTTAGGGATTCCTCCTTTGTGAATTTTCTATTTAGCTCCGTCTCCCATTTTTTGATTGGATTATTTGGTTTCTTGGCATTTAGTTTCTTGAGTTCTTTGTAGATTTTAGATAATAGCCCTCTATCAGATGTGGGGTTGGTGAAGATTTTCTCCCAGTCTGTTGGTTGCTGTTTTGTTCTAATGACTGTGTATTTTGCCTTACAGAAGCTTTTCAGTTTCATGAGGTCCCATTTATTGATTGTTGTTCTCAGGTCCTGAGCTGTTGGTGTTCTGTTCAGGAAGTTGTCACCAGTGCCAATGAGTTCGAGGGTTTCTCCTACTTTTTCTTCTAGTATCTTGTTAAGGTCTTTGATCCACTTGGAATTAAGTTTTGTACAAGGTGATAGGTATGGGTCTAATTTCATTCTTTTGCAAGTGGACATCCAGTTGGACCAGCACCATTTGTTGAAGATGCTGTGCTTCTTCCATTGTGCGGTTTTGGCTTCTTTGTCAAAGATTAGTTGGCCATAGGTATGTGGGTCCATGTTTGGGTCTTCAATTCGATTCCATTTATCCACTGGTCTGTTTCTATACCAGTACCATGCTGTTTTTATTATTATTGCTCTGTAGTACAGTTTGAAATCTGGGATGGTGATACCTCCAGATGCTTTTTTATTGTACAGGATTGATTTAGCTATTCTGGGCTTTTTGTTGTTCCATATGAAGTTGAGTGTAGCTTTTTCCAGGTCTATAAAGAATTGTGTTGGTATTTTGATAGGAGCATTGAATCTATATATTGCTTTTCGTAGAATAGCCATTTTTATTATGTTGATCCTACCTATCCATGAGCATGGGAGATGTTTTCATCTTCTAAATGCCTCTTCCATTTCTTTCTTCAGGGCCTTGAAGTTCTTGTTGTATAGGTCCTTTACCTGCTTGGTTAAAGTTACCCCCAGGTATTTTATATTGTTTGTGGCTATTGTGAAGGGCGTTGTTTCCCTTATTTCTTTCTCGGTATGCTTGTTTGTTGTATAAAGAAGGGCTTCTGATTTTTTTGAGTTAATTTTGTATCCAGCCACCTTGCTGAAGTTGTTTATCATCTGTAAGAGTTCTTTGGTGGAGTTTTTGAGGTTGCTTATGTATACTAACATATCATCTGCGAATAGGGATAATTTGACTTCTTCATTTCCAATGTTTATCCTTTTGATTTCCTTTAGTTGTCTTATTGCTCTAGCAAGAACTTCAAGTACTATATTGAAGAGATATGGTGAAAGTGGACATCCTTGTCTTGTCCCTGAGTTTAGAGGAAATGCTTCAAGCTTCTCTCCATTTAATTTTATGTTGGCCACTGGCTTGCTGTATATTGCCTTTATTATTTCTAGGTATGGTCCTTGTATGCCCGTTCTCTCCAGAACTTTTAGCATGAAGGGGTTTTGGATTTTGTCAAATGCTTTTTCTGCGTCTAGCGAGATTATCATGTGTTTTTTTTTTCTTTCATCTTGTTTATATGGTGAATTACATTGATAGACTTTCATATATTGAACCATCCCTGCATTCCTGGGATGAAGCCTACTTGATCATGGTGTATGATACTTTTGATGTGTTCTTGAATTCGGTTTGCTAGTAGTTTAGTAAGTATTTTTGCATCTATGTTCATGAGGGAGATTGGTCTGAAGTTCTCTTTCTTTGTTGGGTCTTTGTGTGTTTTAGGAATTAGAATGACAGTGGCCTCATAGAATGAGGTTGGCAGTGTTCTTTCTGTTTCTATGTGGTGGAAAAGTCTGAAGAGTAATGGTGTTAGCTCCTCTTTGAAGGTCCGGTAGAATTCCGTGCTAAAGCCATCTGGCCCTGGGCTTTTTTTGGTTAGGAGATTATTAATGACTGTTTCTATTTCCTTAGGGGTTATTGGGCTGTTTAAGCTGTTAATCTGATTTTGATTTAGTTTTGGTAGGTGGAATTTATCGAGGAAATTGTCCATTTCGCTTCAGTTTTCACATTTGGTGGAATATAGATTTTTAAAGTAGAACCCGAATATTTTCTGGATCTCCTCAATATCTGTTGTTATTTCTCCCTTTTCATTTCTGATTTTTTGATTTGGGTTCTTTCTCTTTGACTTTTAGTTAATTTGGTTAGGGGTCTGTCTATTTTGTTGATTTTCTCGAAGAACCAACTCTTGGTTTCATTCATTCTTTGTATAGTTCTTTTTGATTCTAAGTTGTTGATTTCAGCCCTATGTTTGATGATTTCCTGCCTTCTACTCTTCTTGGGAGTGTTTGCTTCTTTTTTTTCCAATTCACCCAGCTTAGCTATTAATTCACTAATATGAGCTGTCACAATTTTCTTTTTGAAAGCACTTAGTGCTATGAACTTTCCTCGTAGCACAGCTTTCATTGTATCCCATAGGTTTGGATATGTTGTGTCTTCATTGTCGTTGGATTTTAAGAAGTCTTTGATTTCCTTCTTTATTTCTTCCCTGACCCAGTGGTCATCCAGTAAGGAGCTGTTCAATTTCCATGTGTGTGTAGGCTTTCTGTTGATTCTTTTGCTGTTGAAGACCAGCTTTATTCCGTGGTGGTCTGATAAGATACAAGGTGTTATTTCAATTTTCCTGTATCTATTGAGACTATCTTTGTGTCCAACTATGTGGTCGATTTTGGAGAAGGTTCCGTGGGGTGCTGAGAAAAAGGTGTATTCCTTTGTGTTTGGGTGAAACGTTGTGTAGATATCTGTTAGGTCCATTTGTTTCATGATCTCTGTTAGACTCAATATTTCTCTGTTTGGCCTCAGTTGTAGACAGCTGCGACGTACCGCGCCCTAAAGATGGCGCCAGTTTCCGACTTCCACCAGCCCGATGGTGAGCACTCTCGGTGGTAAACAAGTCCATATTTGGTTAAGACCGCTGATCTGGCTTGCTTCCGCATATGTGGGCCTGTAAGATAGCACCACATGGCTTTACTTGATTGGCTGTTCATATAGTATTTAGCCTGTGCATTGGGTCTGCCCGATTATTCGGAAGACTGTTTTCAAGGGACCTGAATAAACTGCTTGAGAAGAGTTTTTGCGAGTTGCGTCATTCTTGCTGGTCGAGGTTGATGCGACAAGTGGTGGCCCATACGGGGAACCAGAAAAGACTCAGAACTCCTGCAGTCAGGGGCAGTGCCCTGGTAAGTTCCCGGGATACATTGGGACAATAAAGTTTCGTGGAAATTGCGAACTAAAGGTAAAGTTTCAAGGGAAACTGCGAACCGAAAGTAAATTTTTAATCATGGGATCATCTCAGTCACATCCAATTTTTCTGGCTCTTCAGAAGCTACTTTTAGTTAGGAAATTGAAACTTGAGAAGTCAACCCTAGAAAGATTTTTGAATGAATGCGACTCCGTGGCTCCATGGTTTGCGGTGTCCAGGAATCATACGGTATCCTGCTGGGACAAATTAGGCAGGGACTTGGATTTTGCTTGGGAGCAAGGTGCTCTGAAGCAAGGAGTAAGACCGGTTTGGAAGATGGTGAGGAGTCGTTTAGAAGATCAGCGATACTGTAAAGCAATCAAGGAGGGAGAATCAGCCTTGGAACTGCTGCAAGGGGAAAGATCTGAGCAGGAAGACAGTGAAAAGGGAAGCAAAAAAGGCGAAAGATCTGAGCAGGCAGACAGTGAAAAGGGAAGCAAAAAGAAGGTCCCTCTCTATCCCGATCTTAGAGATTTTAGAGATTTTGAGGACTCAGAGGGCACGGATTCTGAAGGGGAGCTACACGCTCTAATAGAACAGTTGGAGAGGACAGCTATTAGAAAAAGAGAAAAGAAAAGGGTAAAAGAGAAAGACACGTTGGCGGCAGTCAGTGTAAGTAAAGCTGTTGCTGCAGCGCCTTCAGCCACGTTGGCAGCGGTCGGTGTAAATGAAGCTGTTGCCATGGCGCCTTCAACTCCCCCTCCATATCCAGAAGCCGTTCAGATAGATCAGCCTGTTCAGTCCCTGAAAGTAGGGAGATCTTTCTGCCCGGGGATGTGGACACAAGTAAGAACAGAATTACAGTTTGCCTATTCGGTATACCAAGATCCACAAGGGAACAGGTACGAGGGACCACTTGATTTTAAAGTAATTAAATCCCTTGCAGAGTCGGTTTGTACCTATGGTATTACCGCTTCTTTTACATTGGCTCAAGTAGAAGCATTAAGCAGACATTGTATGACCCCGAGTGATTGGAGTGGCCTGGCCCGCGCCTGCTTAAGTCCAGGGCAATACTTAGACTGGAAAGCTTTCTTGATTGAGTATGCCACTGTGCAAGCAGCCATTAATCAGAGAAATGGAAATCCAGCCTGGGATAGAGATATGCTGCTTGGGCAGGGGAGATTTGCCAACCAGCAGACAGGATATCCCAATCAGGTTTATGAACAAATAAACCAGACAGCTATCAAGGCTTGGAAATCCCTTCCTAACAAAGGGGAGGTGAGTGGGAACTTAGCTAAGATTCTACAGGGCACCATGGAGCCCTTTTCAGACTTTGTGGCACGATTGGTGGAAGCGGCAGGGAAGATTTTTGGTGACCCGGATGCTGCTATGCCACTAATAAAACAGTTGGTCTATGAGCAATGCACCAAAGAGTGTAGAGCCGCTATCACCCCTTACAAGAACAAAGGGCTAGAAGCCTGGATGAAAGTGTGTAGAGAATTTGGAGGGCCGTTAACTAATGCTGGTCTTGCTGCCACGGTAGTACAGTTGAACAGAAAAGGTGGAGGAAGTCCAGGAGTTTGTTTTAAGTGTGGCAAGATGGGACACTTTAAAAGACAATGCCCCGAGAGAAGGAGTACAGAAAGTACAGGAAGTGCACAACGCCCCAGGCAGCCGGGGTTATGCCCAAAATGTAAGAAAGGGAACCATTGGGCTAATGAGTGCCGTTCAGTGACAGGCATCCATGGCCAGCCTTTGACTCAAGGTTATGGTGGCGCTCGTCCAAAAAGCGGACAGCGGGGCCCACGACCCCAGGGCCCACAAATATATGGGGCAGTAGAGAATCAGGACAAAGAACAGAATCAAGAGAGATGGCCAACCTTCTGCCATCCAAGAGACCGCGGAGAGCCACTGCAGTCTCAGCAGTATTGGACCTCTGCTCTACCACCAGACTCGTATTAACGCCCCAAATGGGGGTCCAGTTAATTGAAACAGATTTTAAAGGACCCCTTGAACCTGGTACAGTTGGTTTTCTGTTAGGGAGGTCATCATCAGCCTTGAGAGGACTTATTGTCCATCCTGGGGTTATAGATCCAGATTATACAGGAGTGGTTAAGATCATGGTAGCCTCCCCCCGTGGTATTACAGCTATCTCTCCTGGAGATAGAATTGCTCAGTTGGTCATGTTGCTGAGCTTACATGATCCCTATGCGGCAAGGGATCGAGAGAGAGAGGAAAAGATGGTTTTGGGTCCATGGGCACAGATCTGACTTTTCTCTCCTTGGATTTGGACCAACCGCCCTGTCTTGGAGTTAAAAGTTGATGGTAAAAAGATCCTGGGCCTTTTGGATACTGTGGCTGAAAGGAGTATCATAGCAAAGAAAGACTGGCCTTCAGGTTGGCCCGTACAAGCCTCTTCTCAAACACTTCAAGGCCTGGGTTATGCTAAGACTCCAGATATGAGTGCAAGATTATTAAAGTGCCAGGACCAAGAAGGCCACTCAGGAGAAATGCAGCCATATGTACTTGAGCTCCCTATCTCCCTTTGGGGAAGAGACCTTTTAAAGGATATGGGATTTAAATTGAGTAATGATTATTCTGATTCAGCCCAACGTATGGTGCAAGATATGGGATATGCTCCAGGCTTTGGGATAGGAAAATATTTGCAGGGGCAGAAGAGTCCTATATCTATGCAGCAAAGACAAAAGAGACAGGGCCTGGGTTTTTCCTAGGGGCCACTGAGGAGGGCATTCCCATAACTTGGAAGACGGAGGACCCAGTATGGGTTCCTCAGTGGCCACTTTCCTCTGTAAAATTGAATGCAGCCAAAGAGTTGGTGGATGAACAGATGTCTTTAAAGCATATAAAACCATCTGTATCTCCCTGGAATACACCTATCTTTGTCATTAAAAAGAAATCTGGAAAATGGAGATTGTTGCATGACCTGCGTGCCATAAATCAACAAATGCAGATCATGGGCCCAGTGCAACGCGGCTTGACGCTTTTATCATCTTTGCCAGCCTCTTGGCCCATAATAGTTATAGATATAAGGGATTGTTTTTTCTCCATCCCTTTGTGTGCCAAAGATAGTGAGAGATTTGCATTTACTGTTCCATCCTGTAACCATGAAGAACCTGATCAGCGGTTTGAATGGGTAGTACTACCTCAGGGCATGGCAAACAGCCCCACTATGTGCCAACTGTATGTGGGGGAAGCCATTGCTCCCTTGAGAAAGAATTTTCCAGATTTGAGATGTGTTCATTATATGGATGATATCTTACTGGCAGCTAAGAGTGAACAAATGTTAGATC
>CAJQZJ010033276.1:8069165-8113679 GCA_907164525.1 Lophiomys imhausi | reverse complement strand
GTATTCACTAAATCTAACTTATATTAACCTATCAGCCCCTTCAAGCACCTGTGCAGATAGTACTTCCAGCATGCTAGTCTGTGTAAGTGTTACAGTTCAGATGATAAGGTGCCCTGGTAGTTGGGCGTCAAGGAATGCTACAGAGGCACACAGCACAACAAACCCCACACAAGAGGTTTACTGGGAGGAAAAACATCAGGAGGGTGTGTAACCGAACTTTTAAATTATTATTTAACACTTATTTATTTATTACTAAATTCACTTATAACAAATACCAACAATTTCTTAACTATTAATCCTATAAAATCCTACGCCTTTAACCTATCCACTAAACCTATTGATAATTATAATAACTACTTTCATACTTTTTAGAATGATACAGTCTCTGGGGCAGGTCCTCAGTCGTCAGGAACACAGTCTTTGTTGTAGATTCTTTAACACACTTAACAGTCCTTTTTCTGGATCTCTCAGATGCAGGTTCGTCAGGGTAGTTGGTTATTGCAGTCTCACCTTAAATAAGGCTTCATGCTTTCTTCTTTGTGGGAGACCCCAGCCGTCTGCAGGCCAACTTACTTCTTTTGAATCAGGAACTCAGCTGCTCTGCCTCAGTCCTTAAAGCCAGGCACAGTTTCCCCTAGGCCACTGATTGGACAGATCAAACCCCTCCAGGCAAAAGCTGAGCCACAGGGTCCAGTCCTTGGCCTTTTGGTGTCTTGCTCAGGCTTTCTTTGCTCACCGGCTTCTTTCTGCTTCAGGGAGCTGGCCATCAATGGCCAGCCGTTTTTTCAGCAGGACTCTTGGAGCTCTCTAGCATCAGGGGCCTTTTCTCTTCTGGGCTCCACGCACTGTCCTCAAATAGGAGGAACTCTGTTTCAGCTTAATTTGGGCTCTGCCCACTTAGCAGCTGAAAACAATGTCAGGCCAGATACTTTGTTTCAAGTCTATTGAGTCTTTCCTGTTTTCCTGACTTCAAACTTGTTTTTCCGGCTATTGAGTCTTTCCTGTTTTTGCTGACTTCATACTTGTTTTTTCAGTCTATTGAGTCTTTCCTGTTTTTGCTGACTTCATGCTGATAATGCTCTTCAGGCCCCGAATTAAAAGACAGTATCAGAAACTCCTATATATTTCCTAAATCTAATTTATCTAACTCCTACAAGGGTGGCTAACTCTGCTCCGGTGAGGAGTAGCAGAGAACTGAGCAGAAGATGGGGTTTATATAGGGTTTCTTCGGTAAGGGGAGCTTTCCAGGGTGAGGATTGGTGGGATTTCAAGTCTAGAACTTTGGCTTTTTACTCTGTAGGGCAGGGGCTGGGTCTGGCCATGAAGGCAGTTAGAATGTCCTGTGGGTGAAACCTGGTAGTTGGAAGTCCTCAGGGGAGTGGCCGGACCACTTGTGTGCCTCATGGGGCTTATGGTCTCTTTGTTATAATTCACTGTGGGTCCAATACTGGTGTAGATAACATTTCTAATACTCTGGCCCCTTTGTTCTTAAAGTTCCTATTTTGGTCTTCATCCAACTCCAAGTCATTTACTCCCAAATAGTATCTTTAGCTTTGCTAGCACTTAGGATTTTTAAAAAAGGTATTTATTTATTCATTTTAACATCCTGTTCACAGCCCCCTTTCCCACCTCTTCTCAATCTCACCTGCCTATCCTCTGTCCCCATTCCCCCCCCTCCTTCTTCTTAGAGAAGGGACCCCCCCACCAACCTTCCCCAGTACTTCGTGTCAAATCAGAACTAACTGTAACCTCTTCCACTGAAGCCAGTCAATGCAGCCCAGCTAGGGGAATGTTATCTGACTGTAGGCAACAGAGTAGGTGTCCGGGATAGCCCCTGTTCCAATTGGTAGGGGGTCCACATAAAGATCAAGCTGTCCCTCAGCTCCATGAGTGTAAGGTGCCTGGATCTTTGATGGTTCAATCTCTGTGAGCCCCCATGGGCCTGGGTTAGATGCCTCTGTTGGTCTTGTTGTATAGTCCTGGTCCTCTTCCAGTGCCTCTGTCCTTCCCCTGACTCTTCCACAAGACTCCCAGGTCTCTGTCCAGTGTTTGACTATGGGTTGCATCATCTGTTTGGATCCTTTGCTGGGTGGAGCCTCTCAGAGGACAGTCATGCTATACTCCTGTCTGCAAGCATAGCAGAGCATCATTAATAGTGTCAGGGGTTGGCTCTCTCCCATAGAAAGGGAAAAATACAGACATTGGAAATAGATGAAGAGAAGGAACTGGGTGGGAGAGGGGGTGGGGAAGGGAATGAGGGTGTGGATCCGGTGGGGGAAAGGAGGGGTGGGTGGTGGCAGGGATGGGAGAGAGAAGGGAAACTGTGGGGGTGGGATCTCTGGGACAAACTGGAGACCTGTGGTGGGGTAGGCTTCTTTGAGGATATATAGGTAACTCTAGCTGAGAATCCTAGCGTGGGGGTGGGGGTGAGGATATGGAGAATAAAGTGGCCATCTCCTAGAGCCAGGAAGGACTGCCAGTGGAGGGAGGGGGACAGCAACCCATCCATAAAGCACTTAGGATTTTAACCCCTTTATAACACCAGCTCAAGCGTCCATCCCTTTCAATATTTGGCTTTGTTTTTTCTAGTTCATTCCCTCTAACATCACAACTTAACAATCTTATTTAAATCGGTATGATTTCATCAACCTATTAGTGCCTGTAGCTCTTGTTATCCTCACTTATACCATTTTTCATTTAAAATGATACACCCAATTATTTTAGTGGCTATTCCTTAAATGTGAACAACAAAACAACAATGATAATTTACACAGAATACTCCATTCACTCTCCCACATAGATAAACATGGCTAGAGAAAAATTTACCACATGCTACCATACAATCCAATTCCCTGTTTTGTTTTTCATTTGACAAATTGCTTTAAGAATTTCAAAATATAATATAGAATCTACCAGTGTAGAGTTTATTGGTATTATAGACATTCCTATTATTCATTTATGGATTTTTTTCACCTTTCCAATGTGACTTTTAATTCCTATTGAATAATAACTCTCCATCCCTCCTCCTTCTCCAGCTCCTAGAGATCGTATTCTACTGCCTATCTCTATGAATTTGACCTCTTTAGGTTCCTCATGTAAATGGAGCCATAGGGTTTGTCTATTTATGACTTTTTATTTCACTCAGTAGGATGTCTTCAAGGTTCATTCATATGTCAGGATTTTATTCCATTTTAAAGCTATAGTTATACACCATATTCAGTGTATCAATTCATAATTAGAATTAGAGTTTTTGATCACTAATCCCCATTGGAATCTCAATGCTTCAGGTGATATATTCCATTCTCACATTAATTTTACTTTCTCACTCCATGAAATAAATCATTTCACACCTAATTCTATTTTCTTGAACCCTCTGAACATTGAATAGAGTCTGAACTATTGATGTTGTTTTGTATATCACTGTGACTTTAGAAGTAACAAAGAGGGAATTCCTAGGAGAGTCTACTGCTGTGCATATTGTCAGTGAATGTTGGGATTGGCACTCAGTACTTTCCCGTCTTATTATTGGTCTGTTTCTCATCATTCATTTTTCTTATAGCTTGAGGTAATTACTCTTACAGGCTTTCTTCTACTCATCAGCTTTCCTTATTGATCAGACCTTTATAAGAACACAACAGGCAGGAACTTCTCTCATTGTAAAAAATGACAGCAGCAACCACTCTCCACCAAACCCTTTTTGATTTATATTCCTTTCCATGTGCCAATAATACCGCTCCTTCTCAGTGAGATTTCATGGGAACTCTCTGGGATTGCTGTCTCAGTTTCTGTTCAAATCACTGTATCTGCCTAGTCTTAGTACTTCAGTGCAGCATACCTTACTAAGATTACTGATAGCATTAGTTTATTGGGATTTTTATCCCATTGCAAGCCAAAGATCATCTGCAGTGAAAACCAATGGGCACCTCTCTGACCTGATGTTGCATGACTCATCAAAATCATCAAGCAATACTAATCTCCTTTTCTTGTCTTCTTGGACAATAAATTCTACTTTTCCCTATTACCTCACTATCCTTTTCTATGAATTTTAATCCTCTTTTTTATTCTATGAACCTCTTTTAATTTTTCTATATCACAGCTTTGTTATGTAAAATAAGTACACAAATAAAATACTGATAATCACAAAGAAATATATTTTAAAACAATTCTCTGGTATGCATATTATTTTTCATGATTAAATAAAGAAATCAAATTTACATATGAATGAGATGATTTTTTACATAATAATTATATCTTGGCTGAATATTTGATATTTTATGGCTTGGAGCAGTTTCAATATTTTTAGAGTTGATTGGTATTTTGATTTTATAATCATCACTCTTGAACATACTGCTTCACAAAAATATGTAGTACAAAATGGCAGAATTATATTTAGGGCCATTTCAGAAATTGTTGTAAATTTTGTCCTAATCCCATCTTAATTTTTTTTGAAACCCAGTCAAAGAGTAATTTTTAAAGTTAAACATTTCAACACAACACAACCCCAGATACTCTGATTTTATTTAAATGTTGATGGATGAGAGAAAAATATTAGCAGTCTTTGTTTTCTGTGAGTAAGCCATTATGTTCTTATGACAGCAGAAAACTTGGTGTGTACAATAAGAAGCAGACCTGAAAATCATGATAAAATTAAAATATGAGCCAGAACATTTCAGACAGTATTCATTGGCAGGTATGTTATGTAGTGAGAATTCTGGAATTTTAGTTTCTTTAAAAAACACATTATAATAATTATATAATATATTATAAGAATATGTTCTTGTTTTAATTCCAGGTGTGGGGATATGGAGGTGCTTTGTGGCACCTGATTATGGTTTGCCTCATGCTCTAGCAAAGACATGATTTTGCCGGCTGCAGATAGTTTCTGCGATTGTGTGACATTTGGCATTCTGGGATTTTTTTTCAGAGGGTATATAAATGCTAGAGCACCGATAAGTGGGGTAGGTGGTTGCTGGTCATTCAGGGGGGTTGGTTGCGGTTTGTTAGTAGTCATGCTCAAAGAAGAAACAAGAAGAAGGAAATTGGACTCAATGATCACCCTTCTCTCTCCCTCTCCTCTGCCCTTTCTCTCCTATCTGTAGAGGGTGAAACTGGGAGGGGAATTAAGGGTGGAGAAAAAGAACCCACAAAGTAGCAAAGACCAGCTACATGCAAAGACGAGAAAAGAAATTAGATTCAGAGACCTCTCTATCTCTATCTTTCTCTCTCTCTCTCCTCTATCCTTATTTCTCTATCCATTGATAGGGGGTGAAACTGGGATGTAAAGTATGGGAAAAAGAGGAACCCACAGAGTAGTAAGAGTCAAGCTACAATGTTGTGACAACATGTGTAGGGCAAAAGGCATGTTTTGTATATGTAGAGCCAAGGCCACAGTGAAGTTTCATGATATAACATGGTTGAATGTGGTCAGGTACATTTAGATTTGGGATGAATTTTAAGTCTCTGTGCATCCAGACAGGATTCATTGTTGCTAAATTTTCATGGTCCCCACATTCAGTCTCAAGTGGCATAGAGCACAGTGTCAAGTTTAGGACACTGCTCTGTGCCATCAACTCCTGATGACTGTCATGGTTATATATTAAAAGTTCCAGGATACCCATTTTCTGTAATGAATACAATTGACCATCTGAAATCTTAAATATATGTCCAATATTTTTTTTCAAATTTATATTCTAGATGGACATATTAGTACCTTTTCCTCCATTTCCCAGATTTTTTTTTTCCCGAGACAGGGTTTCTCTGTGTAACAGCCCTGGCTGTCCTGGAACTCATTCTGTAGACCAGGCTGGCCTTGAACTCACAGAGATCCACCTGCCTCTGCCTTCCCAAGTGCTGGGATTAAAGGTGTGTGCCACTATGCTCAGCCATTTCCCACATTTTTAATATTTCCCATTTTAGCAACTTCAACTGTATTTTTCTAATTGTTTAGTTAAAAATAATTATGGATGTCTTTAGTTTTTTTTCCATTTCTTTTCTCTTATTTATTTATCACTTTTTCTTTGGACTGAGCCTTGACTTTTATAACTTAAAAAAGCTCCATCCATCTTTATTTCATTCTCTGACTCTGTCTCCTACCTTCAATACATTCCCCATAGTTTCCTGCTCTCAATAAGGAAAGCCCGTTGACCCTGTCACCAACACACTTTGCACACATGGAGCCACCATACGCCCTGCTGATGCACTTCTTTGTCTTAGACACTCTCACAAGGGCTTTAGGTCTCACAGCACGAAGCTCTCAAGTCAGCCTGGGCACACATCACGTGAGGACTTTGGTGATTTCCAACCTTTCTGGTATAAAGGTAAATGGTCCCATTGCCAGCCTAGTCTTGTTAGAGGGCGTATTGTAGGAAAGCCTATGATGCAGTATGTCAGCTGCTGGACCATACTGAATGCCTCTGGGAAGAGTTAGGGGAAGGATTTAGTGATCTGGAGGGGTCTAGGACAACACAAGAGGACCTACAGAGCCAACTAACCTGGGCCCATGAGGGCTCATAGAGACTGAACCACTAACCAAAGAGCATGTGTGGATTGGACCTAGGACACCTGCAATATGAAGCTGATGGGCTGCTTGGTCTTCAAGTGGGTCCCCTAACAATTGGAGTGGGGTCTGTCTCTGACTTGGATTCTGTTGCCTGCCTTTGGATCCCTTTCCCCTAGCAGGGCTGCATTGTCTGGCCTCAGTGGAAGAGGAGGCACTTAGTTCTGATATGACTTGATGTGCCAGGGCAGGTTGGTATGGGGTCGGGGTGGGACTCCCTTTCTCTGAGGAGGAGAGGGTGAATGGGGGAAGTGGGTGGGAGGCTGGGACAGGGAGGAGAGGAGGGAGTGGGGCTGATATTAGAATGTAAAGTGAACAAATAAATACATTAATTAAAAAAATCTTACTGGCTTCACTTTGAACATTGGACAGTGGTTTCCTTCAAAATGAAGCATTGTCTAACCACTTTACCTGGCTTCCTCTTGTTCCTTTCATACCTTTCAAATGACTCAGTGGATGCCAGTAGAGGACAGGCTGTATCCCTCAACTGCAACAGCTATCCCTTTTCCTGGTTTTGCTTTTTTTTTTTGAGCTTCCATTTTTACTTAACTCACTTTATGTTTTACTCAGCCTTTCATATTGAACTGCCCCATGGCCAGAATATAAATTCCTTGAGAACAAAATATTTTGTTTCTCTTAATATTGTGTGACATTTAAAAAATATTGACTGACATATTGTTGTAATTGCCTACATGTTTGCTGAGTGCATGGACAAATTAGTACTGAAAAAAATTAAAAGATACTGTAGGACCAAGGATTTGGTGCTTTCCAGCCTTGGTAAACGATCCTTTGCCAGGGGTTCAAGTGAGCCTTTGCTGTTATTTCTGTGAGGAAAATTTCAGTTTTATGAAGCTGAAGCTTAACAGTGATACTAACAATCAAGTATGTGCTGTATACAGCACAGGAGGGCCCCATTCCCTTCCTTCCTTAAGTCACACAGACTAGAGAAACAGCTGCCATCATCTGTCATAAAGCTGAGACTGAGCAATTTGCTTAAGATCATCTTACTGTCAGCTGATTTCACTCGGTTGAAAATCAGTTCAACATGACTTCAGGGTTTTTCACTGTTTTAATACTCAGGTTACATTTGGTTTTGGGCTGGTATGTTAGTTATGGGGTTATTAATACAAGCAATAAACCAATCAGAAAAAAAAAACCCTGAATGATGCACCATTGAGCTGGCTGAGTTTATCATTTCTTTTATTACACACATTCAAGTATAGTGCAATTATAATATCATTTTTATTTGTGGAGAAACCAAGTAGCCAAAAATCTAAGACAATTTTCACTTTTAATTGAATATTAAAAGTTACATTGTATCAAAAGTTGTATGTATATAATATTGGATCTATAATATAAGCATATGGATTAGCTGTAAGTATGAAATTTAGTTATTAAAAGCTGAATTTTATTTGATTTGAATATTCCTCTTGCAAAAGAGAAGTAATAAAAAACACCCCTGTGACTAATTTAATAAAAGAAAATTCTCATGGATGTGTTGCAAATATCTGCCGTAAGGCAAAGCTTGCTTCATTTTATTTTTATTTTTACTTTTTTTGCTCAGCATTCATTACATTGATTGAACTGTAATGGGATACAGAGACCCTAACAATGGAAAAGAAAATTGGATAGGTGTATGTGAGAGAAAGTCAGTGGGCCATTTACTCTGCATTCTCACTGGAGGTGGTTGTTTTATTTTGGGTTTGGAACATATTCTCTTTGTAACTCTATTAAGGAATATGGAGCTCCTTCAATTTTTGAGATGTAATTTGGACCAGGTTTTCTCTTTTGACACATTTTTTAGTTACAGAGTAAAATATGTTGATGAATTAATATTATTTCATAAATAGATAAAAATTTTACTGTAAACTGCCCACACTTGAGTAATATAATGGCCTAGGCATTGTAGAATAGATTTTTAAGCTCATCTTTTACATTTGCCTAATAACTCTTTCCTGTGATTATGGAGCAAAGTATTCATTCTGTTCTCTTATGAGCATATTGAAATTTTGATGAAGAATTAATATATGGGAAATTATTTTATAAATGGAAATCCCTGTGTAAATGGAAAATAGTGGTTTTGCTTTGTTTTTATAGTTTAAATGGATTATTAAATACTTTATCTAAAAATTGATAGATTTGGATTATAATACTTGGAATATTTTTGATGTTGGTTAGTGAATGCAGAACTTTGTAGAGTAAGAAGCCAGTGACTGAGCTACAGATCAGCACCAGTGATGAAAAACAGTCTTTTTTAAAATTATTAAAACAATTGATTTTCACATGTATATATCTATTTTTTGTGATTATAAGCAATAATGCAACCTTAAATATGCACAAATTTTTATATTTATATAAAAGGTAGCCAACCACTTGGTTTAACTTGAGGCCTACACTAAGAGAGGGAGTCCATGCCCTATAATGCCTGGATGACCAGAAACCTGAGACTGGATAGCCCAGAGACCTAGGACAGAACCAAACATGACTGACCCCCCCAAAACAAAACAAAAACAATGAAATACCATAATATCTAATGATATTCTGCATACCCATAGATCAGTGCCTTGCCAGTCATCATTAGAGAGGTTTCCTTCACCAACAGATGGGAGCAGTTATAGAGACCCACAGTCAGACATTATGCAGAAAGTTTAAATTGGAGGTCTCCATTGGGTCCCTTGCTTTGGAGCTTGGGGAACCACGAGGAAGAGGAGGAAGAAAAATTATAGGAGTCAGAGGGTATGGAGAACACCAGGAGAACATGGCCCACTGAATCAACTGAGCAGGACTCACATGGGTTCACTGAGACTGAAGCGGCAAGTGCAGGGTCTGCATCAGTGTAAAAGTTATGGCTGTTAGCTTGGTGTTTTTATGGGACTCCTAACAATGTGAGCAGGTATGTCTCTGACTCTTTTGCCTGCTCTTGAGACCCTTTTCTTCCTATTTGGTTACCTTGTCCAGCCTTTATATGAGGGCTTTTGCCTTGTCTTATTGTATCTTGTTTTGGCATGTTTGGTTGTCTCTTGGAGGCCTGCTCCTTCTGAAGAGGAGACCGAAGGGAAGTAGATCTGAGGGAGAGAGGAGGTGGGGAGAGCTAGGAGGAGTGGAGGGAGGGGAAAACTGTGGTCAGGATGTATTGTATGGGAGAAGAATCTATTAAAAAAAAAAACAACCCAAAACAAAAGCAAGCAAGCAAACAAAAAAGAAAGTCTGGTAGGATTCTGATGGCCCTGGGCTCTTTTTGGTTAGAAGACTTAATTACTGCCTCTGTTTCACTGTGGGTTTTACATCTGTTTAAATTGCTTATCTGATCTTGATTTAATTTTGGTAAGTGTATGTATTGAGAAAATTATCTACTTCTAATAGATTTCCCAATTTGATGGAGTGCAGGTATTAATTAACTAATTAATTAATTAATTAATTAATTAATTGTTTTCAATACATCCTAACCATTTCTCCCTCCCTTCTCTCCTCCCATTCCCCTACTTGGAGTGCTGGGTTTTGTTTTTTAGGTTTTTTGAGACAGGGTTTCTCTGTGTATACTTTACTGTCCTGGACTCACTTTGTACACCAGGCTGGCCTTGAACTCACAGAGATCCACCTGGCTCTACCTCCCGAGTGCTGGGATTAAAGGCATGTGCCACCACACCTAGCGGAGTGCTTTTTTTTAAAGTATGTCCTTATGATTCTCTGGATTTCCTCAGTGTCTGTTGTGATGCTGCCCTTTTCTTCTCTAATTTTGTTAATTTGGATCTTCTCTCTTTGTTTTTTTAGTTAATTTAGCTGAGTTTGTCAAATCTCATTGATTTTCTCAAAGAACCAGCTCTTTGCTTCATTGATTCTTTCTATATATATTTTTGTTTTTATTTTATTGATTTCAGCCCTGAGTTTGATTATTTCTTGCTATCTACTACGTCAGGGTCTGATTTATTCTTTTTGCTCTAGAGCTTTCATGTGTGCTATTAAGTTACTAGTATGAGACCTCTATTTTTAAATGTAGGCACTGGTGCTATGAACTTTCCTCCTAGAACTACCTTTTTTGTGTCCCATATGTTTGGGTATATTGTGTATTCATTTTCATTCAATTCTAGGAAGTCTTTAATTTCTTTCTTAATTTGTCTTAGCCTATTTTTCATTTAGTAGAGAGTTACTCAGATTGCATGAGTTTTTAAGCTTTCTATTGTTTCTGTTGTTGATATCCAGCATTAATCTATAGTGTTCTGATAGGATGCAGTATATTATCTTAATTTTCTTGTATCCATTGAGACCTGCTTTGTGTCTGAGTATGTAATCAATTTTGGAGAAAGTTCCATGAAGTGCTGAGACTAAGGTATATTCTTTTATGTCTGAGTGAAACAATCAACATGTGATCTATGCTAGAGTAGTGTTTCTCTTGTGAACTTGAGTGCCCTTGTGTTTGGTGCATAGATGTTAAGAATTGTAATAGGAATTTTCCTTTGATGAGTATGTAGTGTCCTTCACTCTCTCCTCTGTTTAGTTTTGGTTTGAAGTTTATTTAGCCATATATTAAAATTGCTACACCGAGCTTGCTTCTTTGATCCACTTGCTTGAAATATCTTTTTCACCATGAGGTGAGGTCTATCCTGATGTTAAGGTGTGCTTCTTGGTGGAATTGAGATCATTGCTATTGAGAGATATTAATGAGCAGTGTATCTTGATTCCCTTCATGCTGTTGTTGTGGTGTGGGTTTTTGCCCCTGTTTTTATTTGTCTGATGTTATTTATTCTTTATGTTTTGGGTGTTGTTATCTCTTCAGGTAAAAATTTTCTTTCTAGTGCCATCTGTAGAGCTGGATTCACAGATTGATACTGTTGATTTTGTTTTGTTTTTTTAAATGGAATGTTTTATTTTCTCCATCTTATTGTTATTCAATGTTTTTTTGGGTATGGCAGGCTTATGTGTGATCTCTGGACTCTTAGAATTTGTAGAACATCTGGCCAGTACCTTTTGGCTTTTGAACCTCCATTGAGAAGTCAGGTGTTCTAATAGGTCTACCTTTATTAGTTACTTGGTCTTTTTCTCTTGTAACTTTTAATATTCTTCTTCTGTGAGTTTAGTGTTTTGAATATTATGTGACAAGGGGGATTTCTTTTCTGGTCCAATCTATTTGATGTTCTCTATGTTTGTTGTACCTTGATAGACATCTCCTTTTTTAGGTTGGTAAAATTTTCTACTCTCATTTTGTTGTAAATGTTTTCTGTGCCTTTGATCTGGGTTTCTTCTCATTTCTTTATTATTATTCTTAGATTTGGTCTATTCATAGTGCTCCAGGTTTCCTGGATATTTTGAGCCAGGATTTTTTTTTTTTTTTTTTTTTTTTTTTTTAGATTCAGCATTTTCTTTGATTGAGGTATGCATTTCTTCTATGTCTTCTATGTCTTCAAAGGCTGATTCTCTGTTCCACCTCTTGTATTCTATTGACGAGGCTTGCCTCTGAGGTTCCTGTTCAAGTTCCTAAAGTTTTCATTTCTAGATTTCCCTAAGTTTGGATTTTCTTCATTGATTCTATTTCCATGTTCAGATTTTGAACTGTTTTATTAATTTCCCCTACTGTTTGTGTTTTCATAGACTTTAAAAAAATTTTTTTATTTATTCATGTTACATCTCAATTGCAGCCCTCCCCTCCTTTCCTCCTGGTCCCACCCTCCCACCTTCTTCCCCCTGTCCTTTCTCTCCTTCTCCTCAGATGAGGGGAGCCCCCCCACATATCAACTCCTCTCAGTTCATCAGTTACATGAGGACTAAGAACTTCTTCTTGCTCTTTCACTGGGGCCAGACATGACAGCCCAGCTAAGATAAGGTGTTCCCCTAACAGGCAACAGAGTCTATGTCAGAGACAGGCCCTCCCCCTCAGTTGCTAAGGGATCTGTATGAAGACCAAGTTGCCTATTAGTTATATATGTGTAAGGGCCTAGGTCCAGTCTATATGTGTGGTTTTGGTTTTTGTTTAGTGTTTCAGTCTCTGTAAGCCTCTAGGGAGCTAGATTGGTTGGTTCTGTTGATCTTCATGTGGAGTTCTTGTCCTCTCCAGATCTCTCTATTCTTCCTCTCTCTCTTATATATGACTCCCAGAGTTCCACATAATGTTTGGCTGTGTGTGTCAGCATTTGTTTTGATCTGTTGCTGGTAGAGTTTCTTGTAGGATAGTTATGCTAGGTTCCCATTTTGGTCTGTGGGTTGTAGGGTAGTTATCATGTACTATATGGCTAATATCCAGTTATAAGTGAATACATGCCATGTGTATCTTTCTGGGTCTGGGTTAGCTCATTCATGACGAACTTTTCCAGTTCCATCCATTTGGTTGCAAATTACATGGTTTCCTAAAAATGTGGTACATTTATACAATGGAATACTATCCATAGATTTCTTTAAGAGATTTATTCATTTACTCTTTAAGGACCTCTATAATATTCATATAGTCTATTTTAAGATCTTTGTCTTGTGCTTCAGCTATGTTTTAATCTTAGTACCTACTATGGTAGGGTTGCTGGGTTCTGATGGAGACGTATTTTCTTGGCTGTTGTTCATTTTGTTTTTATACTGACATCTAGGTATCTGGGCTTGTAAGGATTGTAATTTCAGATGCTGATAATTTTAGGTGCTTTGTCTTTGTTGGGGTTATGTTTTGTTCCTTGTTTTCTGTTGCCCTCTCTGGTTCTTAGAAAGGTATTATGCTGGTATGTTGCCTGGTAAGGAATTCTGGCATCCTGCTAAGTGTGGCCACTGGTGGTGCAGGGTATAAAGTGTTTTTGGGTGTCTGGTGGCTGACATTTAGGCATGGTAATGTGTTTGGAGAGGGGCCTAGGAAGGTCCAAATGGGGGAGGATACTAGAGTGTTCCACAAGAATCTGTTTAGTCCCTTGGGATTGGGGACAGAGAATATGGAAAGGCTAAAATGGTTAGTCTGTTACAGAGCTGTGGATGAGATTAGCGGATTGGATATGAAGGAGAGAAGGGAGAGTGAGTATATGAAGCTAGCCTATCTGCTTTTTCTGGTCTACTTGCTTCTCTGGCAGGCTTTGCCAGAGAATTCCCAGGGATGCCTGTTGGAGTTGGGGGCTGGGACAGCAGGATGGGTGTGGAGATAGGATGTAAGATCTGCATGACCCACTGGAGATGGGGGAAGAAGGAGAGGGAGACCACAAGAGGTGGTCTGCTAGAGAATTAGGGGTGAGACTTGGGGATTAGTTCTGGAGAAGAGGAGGGACCGTGAAGATCTGCAATCAGCCTACCTGCTTCCCTGACCAGAGTTGCTTGTACACTTTTCATTACTCATACAGCCAAAGCATTTTTGTGGGGGTGTGCTGTCCTTCTGCCCTATTAATGTCACAATGGCAGCTTTGCTGCAGATGTTCCATCTTGTAGCAGACAATTTTCTTGTAGATTCTCTTGGATTCTCCAATGGTGAGGCAAAAACCTGTTTAATTTTCAACTGTACTGTCTCTAATATTTGGATGTTATTGCTTCTTGCTTCATAAAGTCTGTGGGAGAAATAAGACTGACAGGTGTTGTTTTTCTTTACTGTGGGCACCTATTGCCTTCTTCAGTTTGCTCTCTTCTCATTTTCTTTTTTCAGTTGAATAGGTACATCTTACGGCATATATCTTTTCTTTTGACACATCTTATGAATCCACCATCAGCTTTCTGCTGCAACGAAGCTCAGAGGGGAAATGTCTGACTGACTGGTGTAGGGGAACATGAACTTATTGTTTTAACGTTTTCAAAAGAATTATCTTCAACATGCTAAACAAACTAACAACAAATGGTATCTCCCAGTTGGGATAAGATAGTGTTCTGATCTTATAGATTATACATGCAGAGATATTGGAACTGAATGAAGTTGCAGAGGTGAGTTGTTTAAGAGGGTCACCAGCAGAGAATGATGAGAGAGTATGGGGTAACTAAAGATGACACCAGGATTCTCTGAACTCACTCTATGCATAAGATACAGGCCATAGCCAATTTTACATAAGTTTTTCACTATTTTTTTATTTTGTTTTTCTAGACAGGATTTCTCTGTGTAATAGCCCTGGCTGTTCTGTACTCGATTTGTAGACCAGGCTGGCCTCAAATTCACAGAGAGATCCACCTGCCTCTGCCTCCCAAGTGCTGGGATTAAACGTGTGGGTCCCCATGCCCAGTGATTTTCACCAACTTTTAAAATCTCAGAGAAGGAAGCTTCAAGTAATTTTACCAGTCAGTGTTTTGTGTAAACAGGTTACTAGGATACCAGAAGTGAATGTGACCTCAAAACGCTGGGTGGGGGCGGGGGTTGGTGGAGGGATTAGTTACAGGTGTTCATGAGAAAGTCTTACCAGCACAAACTGTATCAAGCTATTTAGATGTAAGTAGAATGGTTTTTATATCAAATGGTTTGGAAAGGGGAGATTTTCCTTTACCTCCTTATACTTAAGGAGAAAACATAACTAATATGTCATATTTGAAACCATAATCACATTTTGCCAAATGTACTTATTAGGAAAGCATTAAAATCTAACATCTAACAATTATTTTGCTTTTGATAGATTCTAAGTCTAGATAGCACATTATTGTATATTATAATAATATATACAAATAGAAACTGTATTGGCTAGTTTTATGTCAACTTGATACAAGCTAGAGTCATCAGAGAGTAGGGAGCCTCAGTTGACAAAAATATCTCTATTAGATCAGGCTATAAGCAAATGTGTAGGACATTTTTTTAATTAATGACTTATGGGGGAGGGTCCTATCCATAGTAGGTGATGCCATTACTGGGCTAGTGGTCCTGGGTTCTATAAAAAAGCAAGTTGAGCAAGCCAATAAGCATCATCCCTCCATGGCCTCTGCATAAGTTCCTGTCTCCAGGTTCCTGCCTTGTTTGAGTTTCTGTCCCAATGTCCTTTGATGATGAGTTGTGATGTGGAAGCTTAAATGAACAAAACCTTTCATCCCCAAGTTTCTTTGGTCATGGTGTTTCATCACAGTAATAATTATATAGAACCTTAGGGCAGAAATAAATTGAAATAAACATTGAAAATATTTTGCTTTCACTGTAAATATGAGTATGTTTATCAGAAGTAGAATATATTCCATTCAAATTGAAAATTTTGGTTAACATTGTAGTGTTGCTATTTTAAACTCTGATCCTAAGTTGAATTTATTTCAATATTTGACTTTAATAGGCTAATAGCTCATGAGGATATCGTCTAAAGGTAACAAATAGTTCCTTGCCTGTGTTTATTAATCATGAACTCATAAAAAATTCACCTATAAATTTCACAAGCTTTGAATTAAAATGCAGTAAATTTGAACATTTTTTTAATTAGAACACTTTTTGTTTAACCTAGCAAAAAAGTTTAAAATTGTTATACTATAGCAAGACAAAAATATTTATGGAATCTTTTCAGACTTTTTTGCTGAATTTCAAAATGTGTTAGAAAACTTTAGAATGTTTCAAATGTAAAGATGTGAAACTTTTGTCCATTATTTTAAAGCAAGAAATAAAACATAGTGAAAACATTGTCAAGCACTCATTCTTCAAAATATTCTGCTGTATTTTATTTTATTTATTATTATTATTATTATTTTTTTTTGTTTTTCGAGACAGGGTTTCTCTGTGTAGCCCTGGCTGTCCTGGACTCAATTTGTAGACCAGGCTGGCCTCGAACTCGCAAAGATCCACCTGCCTCTGCCTCCCAAGTGCTGGGATTAAAGGCGTGTGCCACCACTGCCCGGCTTCTGCTGTATTTTATAAATAAGCTGGCTTCTCATTTTCTAAAATTCCTTGAAACATTAAATGGATTTATTAAGTGCATTTGTTCTCTCACTTTAAGTGATGAAAGAAATTTCTCTTTCAAATGCTAAAATATAATCTTTCATTTGAGCCCCCCTTTTTGCACTGGAACCTTTTTATATACTTAAAAGATGGGCAGATTATTTTCTATTTCTGTGCCTAGATCTATTTTCCATGCCCACCCCAGGCCTCAGGAATGTCAGCTATGTGGGTCTTCTTGCTGTCTGTATTTTAATTGAGCTCGGCCTTTGGAAGCTCTCAGCCCAGATGGTACAGATGGTTTTTATTTTATTTTTATTTATTTTTCTTTCACTTTTTCTCACTGTGTTTTCTTCACCAGCAGAGAGGAAAGCCCAAGTTCAGGCTGTTGCTCTTTCTCTTCAAAGTCACAGATGACCCTCTGAATGATGCAGTCCAAATCATTTCTTTAATGGAGTTATCCTTTAGGAGTAGGTACCATTCCTACCAGGCTGTTTTTATCTTGTTATTACTTATTTTGCTATTTGTTTTTTCTTCTCTCCCTTTCTCTTTTACATGTGAAGATGCCAGACTGTGTTTTTTTGTGTACTATTTTCGACTTGTGTGCTTTGCTCTCTTCAAAGAATACTGTGCTGATTCTTTATCACGTGTTGTTTTAAATGACTTTGGAAAGAATCTCTTTCCTGTCCCAGTTTCTACTGGGGGATCAATACAATTGCACTTGGCAGAAAGTATGAGTTACAGCCCTACACTCACAAATTATAAGGAGAAATGTTAAGAAACATATCAATGGCTCTTGAATCCTGTGATCTGATGAAAGGGGTCAGAATAGCAAGAAAGATTTTAGGAAAAAAATTTTCATATAGACAGCTTTTAGGTTTTTGTTTGCATACTTTGTGGAAGACTATGGTGAAGCATGAAAATCAAGGGTTTTGATTGCCTCAGACCTGTCAGAACTAGTATAGTCAATGATGTCAGGGTATAGATTCAGTACTTGCCTAATGCTTTAATAGGATGCAGGATGTCAAGTGTTCCTATGAGAAGGAAGTTGGTGTCTCAAGCCAGCCAGCCAGACCAGGTTAGCTTGTGGTGTGGATCAATCAGAGATGGAGAGGATTGCAATGGTCGGAATCTATATAGACTGACAACTAGATGACATGGAACAGAACGGTGGAGAGAGTATTACTCAGATCACGGGACTTGAAGTTAGGAGGGTCCAGTGAAGGAATCTCTGGTAGACTTAAGAAAGCTCCTGGAGGGGAAGGAATCTGCTCAAAACATATGCCATGCATGGTGTGGTCTGTGACATAGTACAGTATAAAGTCTTTCACAGGCACATAATATTTTGTTTGCAGCATATGAAATTAGGGATAATACTTTATTCTCAATATTACTGATTTACCTCTTCTAAGTTTTTACTTACTTGGACTAATATAAGTCAGAATTAAAGTATTTCTTTGAGATCGAGTTTCTGTTTAGAAATTTTTTTATTAGTTTGAATTTACAGTATTGTTTGTGTTCATGTGACTGGGTGCACGTGCACAAATGTTCCAAGTTATTCTGTTTTCATTGTAAGAATCACTAAAATATCAAAAGATAATTGATAGAGGACATAAAGAACAAATTAACACAAAAGAAGAAACAAAGAACAAAATGAAAAAAAAATGCTAAATATATCTAATAAACAACCTCCAACATATTGACATATTTAAGAATATCCACTTAATAAATATATCTATTTTGTGTCAAACACTATGCTAGTCCCAGGGACTGCATTAATAGCAGCAAACTTGACCCTTGTTCTCATTATACAGGTAAATTATAATAATAATAATAATAACAACTAATACTTTGATATACTTCCGTTTTTCCATCAAATTATCAAGTACATCCCTATCAATAAGCACTTGCTTATTGTTGATAGGGATGTATTGGGCAGGCAGGATGCCCACTGGTAAGCTAGTGACCACACAATTTAAACAACTGTTTGGCAATAAAAACAGATATTATATCCACAGTTTTGACCCAGTTGTAGCACTTCTAAAAATTTCTGCTAAGAATATGATTAATGGGAGGGGGTGGAGGGAGGGGGCGGTAATGGAGACATAAGTTGAAGTAATAAATGTTAAAAAAAGAAAAAAAAAGAATATAATTAAAAATGATAACATAAAAGTCATCGAAAGTAACAAAGCACATTGAAATCTTGTGCCCACACAAAAACTGATGAATGTTCTTTTCAGCTTTATTTATACTGCTAGAACTTAGAGCGACTACAATATTGTTGAGCAAGTAAAAGAAGGAATGGACTATGGTTCATATAAAAAGCAGAATATTTTGTTTTGAAAAAGGAGCTAATAACTCATTAATATAAATGAAAGGAACTTAAACACATCTTGCTAAGTGAAAGAAACCATCATAAAAAGTCCATATACTGAGGCTAAGGCTGTAGCTCAGTTGGTTGAGTGTTTGCCTGTCATGCATAAAGCGCTGGGTTCAATATCCAGCGCCACATAAGACAGCACTGTTGATCATGTCTGTGATCACAGCATTTGGGAGGTGGAAGAAGGAGGATCAAAAGCTCAAAGTAATTATCAGCTACATATTGAGTCATAGTGAGTTTGAGACCAGTGTGAACTACATAAGACTCTGTCCCAACAACAGACACGTCTACATGCTATATGATTTCAACTTTTATTGTTCTTTTGAGGACTCACTATGTAAACAAGATTGTCCCTGAAATCCTAATATTTCCAAGGTGGTCCTCTGTCTTCCAAGTGCCTATATACAGGTATGTAGCGTCATGCCCAGCTTAAATTGTTTGACATTCTGGGAAAGTATGGAGATGGAAAAACAGATCAATGGTTCCTTGGGCTTGTGGATGAGGGATGAGTGAACCGTTATGCATTCAATGGACATTTGGAATAATAATAATAATAATAATAATAATAATAATAATAAGTTAATGTATGTCTGCTCACCAATTGTAACCAGTGTACTGTTTTGGTGGTATGGTTGAAAATGACAGCGTGTAAGCATGTGCAGGGTAGAAGGTATATGGGAAATTTTTACCTTCTGCTCAGTTTGCTGTGAACTTAAAGTTATAAGCAAAGTATCGTGATGGAGGCAGGCCTGGTTTTGATGTGTCTTATTTATCTGCAGAATTAACCTGTTATTCTAATTATTCTCAGACTTCACCAGGCTGTGAGACTCTTAATACTAGTTCATCATCAGATTTGAAGTCAAGTAATTTACTTCTGAGCCAAATAAAGTGTTTATTTAATTATATAAATTTTATTATATAAACATCACAAGAATCAATTTAAAAGCCATTTATCTTCCTTTAGTATATATTTTTGGTTATGATAGATAATATAATCCATAAAACCATTGCTGACCCATAGAAAAACTTTGTACTGTGAGCTGGTGGTCCTTGTGAACTTTCTGAGTCTGAAGATCCTACCCTTCTCTCAAATATCTCCAGATATTTGAATATACTTTGTAGTTGTGGATCATAACATTATGGTCAAGTTAGAGCACTGTTGCCTAGTGATTAAGATTTTCCAAGTTAATTTTGTTTTTCATCTTAAATAAAGACAAATGGGAAAGATAGGCATTTTCTTCCTGTACTCTTGTGACTAATCACCTTCATCCCTTAACAAATACAGATTTGGCTATAACAGGTAAGGAATCTGGCAGAAGAGTTAAGGAACATGGGAATAAGAAACTTATTGGAAAATTTAGCAAATTGGCATATGTAGTCATTTTTTTTAAAAAAGAATAACTTAGCAGAGCAGAAGGTACAAAACACATTGAACTGTAGACTATAGGGGACACTGACATAAATAGTTATTTTTGATAGGGGCATTTTCTATGCATAGAAAGGGACAAAGTGTACAAGTAGTTAGGTGGGTTATGAGAGGAACAAAGATTTCACTTTTGAAAGATATTTGAGACACATGCTTGCATATTCATCTATGCATATATCCTCTGTGTTCTATCTTTGTAAGCTATGTGACAAATAGTCCAAGCTTCCAGCTGACTGTAGTGTGTGTCATGTACCCAAGAGGATTGCGATAGCAAAATCCTTCTAATAATCAGTTTCAGTTTCAGATGCTATTGAATTAGGCTGTGTTTTCTTTTGTCTTCATCTGTGTATAATTTACATATAAATTACTATTTTGACAAGGCTTTTAGGATTGTTTGATCCATTCTCAGGGTCAAAAGAAACTGGGCAGAAGCCTTTTCTTCTATGCCAATAGCAGGGTAAATAGGTCCACAACTGGAAGAAATGATAGAGGTGCCCTTGTCAGCAAAATGATAACCAAAAATGTGTCCACTACGCTCAGCTGGCACATATTTTAGCTGAGGACAGTGAACCTGATGGGGTGATGCTGCATAAATGCAACTTCACCTGAATAGTTGGGTGCTGTGATTTATCTGGGTTAGAATATTTTTTTCCCCTGCAATCTCGACTCAGAATTTGGGCTTGTACTTAATTTGTTCATTTCAGCAGGTCCTAAAATGTGCACAGATTTAGGAAGACTCAACTCAGCCATTGGGACTTTCTGGATTGCTCTAGGATGCCAAATACACAGATATAGAAATAAAGAGCTAGCTTGTATCATATGTTGAAATGGAAATTAGCTCTGCAATTCTGGTCATTATAGTATTGAGAGATTGCTTTGTAGATATGTCAAAAAGCAATACAGCTCTATGAAAAATACAATTACTATGCTACTGCAACAATTATTAGACAGAAAGAATTCCATTTATTGCTTTAAGTCAGTAAGAAAAATGATAAAAAGTCAACATGATAGTGGGGCTAATGTATAACTTGCCAGTGAGCGTCAGAAGGCACTGAGTTATAGTTTCCTCAATATTTTTTCTTTTTTAACTGTTTGTCTCATTTCATTGAGTAGTGAATATCACCAAAAGAAGCAATTGGAGCAAAAGAAATAGAAAATAAGTTGAATAAGTAGCAAACGGAAATATGTATTTCTGCTTTACAGAACATGCAAACATGCTTTATGGTTCATATCAAAATTATTAAAATTTTCTAAATAGCTAGACCTTTTATTTTAATTATACAACACATACCTAAATGCAATAAGTTATATGAAGATGAACATATCTGCATTCAATTAAGTAGCTCCAAGCCCCATCTGCTGGCCTACTTGTATTAAAAAAAAAACATTGAAAGCAAAAAATTCTTAGGAGAGGTTAAGACAGATGGCTTCTCCAGGTTTACTTTAATGTAATATAACAAAAAGCTAAGATTAAATCTCACCCCAGTTGCTGGCTATGACATTGAGAATTATTGCCTTACTAGAACATCACATAGAGCAATGATGGAAAATAAGGACATGCCGGTAGAATTTGTAATGGAACACTACTAAGACTGAATACATAAAGGGTAAGATTGGTCAGTTGAGGATGTTATCCAGGCAAGGATTTCTAAATGTGTCACTTGGAGGCTTGGCGTGATGGTTAATCGTGGTTGTCAATTTGACTACATCTGGAATTAGCTAAAAGAACAAGCAGCCTGGCACACCTGTGAGGGGTTTTTCTTTTCTATTTTTATTTTACTGCAAATAGATTTTTTTCCATACAATATATTCTGATTAAGGTTTCCCATGCCCTAACTTCTCAGAGATCCACCCCACCATCCCTCCCATCCTAATTTACACCCCTCTGTCTCTCCTTAGAAAACAATCAGGCATTCAAAGAATAATAAAGTAAAAAATCAGAATAAGATAAAACAAAACAAACAAATCACAAAAGACAAAAGAAAGAAAGAAAGAAAGAAGAAAGAAAGAAAGAAAGAAAAAGAGCCAGAGAAAGAGCACAAGAAATATATGTATACTTAGGCACATGTTCATACATCCACAGGAGTCTTATAAAAATACAAAACCAGGAGCTATAATATATACACAAAGGACCTGTAAGGTTAAAAAAATAAAAAATAAAGTAGAAAAGTAAAGATGAAAAATAAATGACTAAGCATTATGAGACATGGAAATTCCAAAGATGCCACTGAGGTCATTTTGTGTTGGACATCTACTTCTGGGCATGAGGCCTGCTGTTAAAAATGGTTTGTATCCCCAGTGAGTCTCTACTGGAAGAAATTAAAATTTCATTTGTGAGGGATTATCATTTGGAGATAGCTTCTGAGTTATGGATGGGGGTTTGTGTTCACTTTTCTCAGAACTGGATCCCGTCTGCCACAGTCCTGTGCATACGGCCACAGTCTCTGTGAGTTTATGAGCTCCTCAATCATGCTGTGTTTAGAAGGCCTTGTTTCCTTGATGTCCGTCATCCTCTCTGGCTCTTAAAATCTTTCGGCCTCTAACTCAAGGTTCAGTGAGCCCCGACGAGAGGGATTTGTTGGAGACGGTCCATTTAGAACTGAGTTTTCCAAGGTATTTCATTGTCTGGTTGCAGATCTCTACATTTTTTTCCCCACCTGCTGCAGGAGGAAGCTTCTCTGATGATGGCTGAATAAGGAACTGATCTATGAATGTAGTAGAATGTCATTAGTAGTCATTTTATTGCTATATTCCTTTAATAGAACAATAGTATTTGTTTTCTCCTAGGTCAACTGGCCTATCTAGTCTCAGGTTCTTGGCCACCCAGGGAGTGTTGGAAATCCATCTCCTGGAGTGGGCCTGATTCCAGTCATACAGTGGTTGGTTACTCCCTACTCCCACAAGCTCTGTGCCACTATAAGCTTTGTTCTTTGCCATGTAGAAGCTTCTCAGTTTCATGAGGACCCATTTATTAATTGTTTATCTTAGTGCCTGTGTTCTCAGCATTCTGTTCAGGAAGTATTTTTTTTCTGTACCAATGAGTTCAAGGCTAGCCCCCACCTTCTCTTCTGTCAGGTTCAGTGTATCTGGTTTTTATGTTTATGTCTTTGATCCATTTGGAGTTGAGTTCTGTGCAGGGTGGTAAGAATGGGACTATTTGGTTTCTTCTCCATGAAGCCTTCCAATTTGACCAGCACTATTTGGTAAAGATGCTCTCATTTTTCTAGTGTGTATTTCAAGTTTCTTTATCAGAAAATCAAGTGTCTATAGGTGTGTGGAGTTCTTTTTGGGTTTTCAGTTTGATTTCATTGATCAGTGTGTCAAATTGTGTGCCAGTATCATGCTGTTTTTATTTCTGTAGCTCTAAGTACAATTTGAGATGAAGGATGGTGATAACTCTAGCAGTTCTTTTATTAATCAGGAATGTTTTAGCTATCCTATATTTTTGTTTCTATATGAAGCTGAAAATTACATGTATTCCAATTCCGGGACTGGAAACTTCATTTTGGTGAACAAGAGATGGCTGGTATTTTATGTCTGGGTTGGGGTTTACATTACTCAGTGAAAGAAGCATAGTGTCTTTCTAGAGTATATAAAATTCCTTTTCATGAACGGTTCTTTATCGTTATCAAAAAATGAAACCACATTATATTTATTCAGACTCTTTAAATGCTTAGCACAAATTAGGCCCCTCACCTTGGATTACTCCATGAGGAGAAGTTTAAAAGCAAATTTCTGGAGATGTTCATGAGAAGGAGGTACTTGAGTGTAAGTGTCTGCAGGGTGGAGTGCTACTTTCAGTGACTTCTCTATCACGTTTTTTTTTTCTCCTGAAACAATATCTTCAGACTATCTCAGATGACAAAGAAGACAAGAGTCCAAGTTAAGTCTGTGAAAACTGAGGTGATAGGGCTGGGAATGTAGTTCAGCGGCAGAGCACTCACCTAGCATGTGTGAGATGGTGGATTCAATTCTATCACCAACATCAAAAAATAAAGAAAGAAAAAGATTTTTATACCACCACAAGTATGAGGTAAGAGAGAGGTATTGATGCTTTGATTTCTTACACAAAAATGGAACTAACACAAACAAGTTATGGTATGCATAAGTATACATCCACAGGAATAAATATATATAATCAAACTATTTGTACAAGTAATCTAATTTGGTTGATGTGATGGTTAGATTTTTTTTTTGTCAGTTTGACACAAACTAGAGAAACCCAAGAAGAGGGAACCTCAACTGAGGAATTGCCTCCTTCAGATTAGTCTATGGGAAAATGTATAAGGGATTAAGGATTGATGTTGTAGAGCCCAGTCCAGTGTGTTCAGCACCCATGCCTGGGTAGGTGTTCCTGGTTTGGGCAAGCAAGCGAGCGAGCCATGAGGAACAAGACAGCAAGCGGCATTCTGTGTTTCTGCTTCAGTGTCTGATGCCAGGTTCCTGGTGGCTCCTGCTCTGACTTCCCTCAGTAATGTATTGTGAAGTGGAAAGTACAAGCCAGATAAATCATTCCTTACCCAAGTCGGTTTTGTTTAGTGTTTTATCACAGCTACGGAAAGCCAACTAGGACAGTTGGCAAATATATATTGTGTGGTTTGTAAAATAAAGGTGGAGATCTTAAAGTTTCTTTAAAATGATCTTGTCCTTAATCTTGGACATTTAGTGTTTAAAATATGTTTTATTACTTTAGTAGAACACATTGATGTTCAGTTATAAGCAAGTGAGAAGAAGAAAATGTTAATTGGATATTGAACAAGCCATATTGAATTAAATGATAAATAGTAATAAATTTTCCTTTGGCGAGCAAGTTAACTTCAGATCATAGCAGGTTTTGAAGTTATCTATATCAGCTCAAAACATCCGAAACTGAAACTTACAAGGTATATCCTGGTTATTTTTGTCAATTTGTCACAAGCTAGAGTCATTTGAGAAGAGGGAACTTCAATTGAGAAAATGCCCCTACCAGACTGGCCCATGGGCATGTTTTCTGGCCATTCCCTTGATTAATGACTAATGTGGAAGGGTCCAGCTCATTGGGGACAGGGCTACTCCCGGGCAGCTTGTCCTGGATGGAGAAGAAAGCAAAGCAGGCTGAGAAGGCCATGGAGACAAAGCGAGTAAGCAGCATTCTTCCACAGGATCTGCTTCAGTTTCTTCCTCTTAGTTTCTGCTCTGACTTCCGTGGATGACCGCCTTCAAGTTGTGAGGCTAAATAAACTCTTTCCTCCCCAGGTTGCTTTTGGTCATGGCGTTTTATCACAGCAATAGAAACCTTAACTTAAAGATGAGGTATTAAAAACAATTCTCTATACCCTTTACAGAGCGATTCACTTTTGTAGACACTCAATTTTGGGAATAATTTTATAATATGATCCTTTACATATAAAATTAAATTAAATTGTACCACCCGAGAATTAAAATGTAACACCAAATTGAGATTATTTAATTTGATAGCACATATAATCGTCTAAAAGTTTTTTTTTTTTTTTTAAGTCTGAGGCCAAATGTTGAAAATTTAAAAGCTCAAGTTTTACATTTAGGGGCATTGACACAAACAGAATTGTCATTCAAGTGCACGCTGCTTAGAGAGCTCTGTACACACATTTAAAGGCTCAAGTAATTGAGCTATCCATCTGTACTCACCTGAAAGCTGTGATTTCTAATCTTCGACTGCTGCTTGCTTTAGGGCCTGAACATTCACATTTTTAACTTCCATTTTGACAATAGATTCCAATTCAGATTGTCCTCAGGGCAATCAAGCTATTGGTTTAGGGTTCTGGTGCCTTGTCTTCTGCCTGGTGCCTTATTCTTCACGACTATCCTGTGAACAAGTTATAGTGGAAAACCATAGTTTCATTGTATTTTTTTGCATATTCACTGTGTTATAATAGAGAAATAGCATGATGCAGTAATGTTAAATTTATTTTAGGAAAATTATGAAATACTACAATAGCTGTGAGAGAAAGTCTCTACATTTATAATCTGTGTGGAGTTGTTCAGTTGGATGGTCATGGTATCTTTACAGAGGAGGCTGGGCAGGTTAGAGGTGGGAAACCTGTTAGGAATGGGAGGGCTCCATGAACAGCTGTTGTTGCTGTTTCTCCCATGGAGGTCCTACTATGGAGCTGCATGGTGCATTTCTTTTGAATCTCTGGGAAACAGCAGTGGAAGTGGAGATTTAAGTGAGGCAGTTTGTAAGGAAAAGTCAGGATTCAAAAGTAAAGGAATGAAGATTGAAGAGAAGAAAGTAAAAGAAGCCATCACAGGGCACATCATAGGAATGGCTTTCTAGCTCACAGGTGCTTGTCTGTTAGTCTGCCTGTAGACAGGGAGATGGAGCACCAGTCCATGAAGTTCTGTCCCCTCCTCCTTGCCTCTTATCAGTTTTGCTTCCAGGGATATTTCATGTGCTTCCTCAGTGATGAGAAGATTTTACTGTTCCATAGCAATTGTCGAGTGTCAGGTGTCTAAACTGTCCACATTTGTTGATTAAACAGGACATCACATTGGTCCTAACACAGCCTTTCATATCACACTGGAGAAGTCATGGGGTTCTCACTGGGCGAATTGGGCACATTTTAGATGAGAGATTGAGAGCAGTGGCTTGTAGTTTATTTCCACTGCATATCCCCCCTCCCCCCCCCAGCACCAGTAGAGGAGTAGCTTCATACTGTGAATATTGAATCTTATTTCTGCCACATGGTTTGACATGCATTTATCTACTTCTATATTTGGGGCTTCTCAAATGGACTTTTCTTCAGAAGCCAAGAAAGATGTGAAAGACTACGAAGTGTGTCAATGAAGGTTGAGCTTGGCTTATAAGCTTGTACTCTACCAAGTAGCAAATGGATCAATGTTAGGCAAGTTATTGATCCTCATTGTCATATCCCATGATATTTACTTATGTCCTAGGAGGGATGTAGATATAGTCTGAGATGGTACGTGAAAAGGACTTAGCACAAAACCAGGCCCAGAGCTAATCCTTCAGTAATCACGATGGGATGCCCTGAAAGGTGAAAGGAGAAATACAAGGCCTGGGGAAATCAGAGGGCTACAGCATCAAAATGGATAAAAGGAAAGTCAAAATTGTACTGTTGGGAGCTGCACTAAAAATAGGTGTCTGAGTTATAGATATTGATAGATAAATTCTATCTTCACAAAGTCAATGACTACAATTTATAGATATTTATAATAATATTGCATTCCATTGCCTCAATCAAATACTGTAATGGTTGTTAAGATTAAAATCTCTGCAAAATTCCTCTCAAAGGGGCGTATTTGCAGCTGGTCAGTGAAACTCCTCATGGTGTATGTTGATGGTTATACAGTCAGATTCGATAATATTTAACAAATGTTTTTGACTTTCAGTCTGTATTTGCTATATTTGATTTCATTTCATGTCAGCTGCAATTTCTTCTTGGATATTTTACATATGCAAACTCCTTTGGACAAAACAGCCAAGAAAGGACATCAGTTTTGAATACTAAACCCGAATTTAGATGTGAATATTTAATAATGCTTTAAAAATTTTATCTTTAAGGGTTCCTTACATTTCTTAGATTTTTTAAACAGGGATATTATTCATATTTATTGTGCATATTTTCACTAAATGTTTTTTAAAAATAATTTATTTATTTCTTCAAGTTACATATCAATCACAACCTCCTTCCTACTCCCCACTCCAGTCCTATCCTTTCACCCTCCTCCCCCACAACCACCCATTCTCTACCTTTTTTTTTCAATTTAAGGTATTTCTTTTCCCCCCAACAGCTCTCCCTTTCAGTCCAACAAATGGTTCTTTCTCTTATAACTATAAATACAATACAAAACAACAGAAATAAATAGGCCACAATTATGAGAGTTATATGGCTTAGCATACATTCCCAATGTGCAGTCCGTATGTATTTGGCACCTGACTTTAACATTCTACTATCTAACCATCTCCAAGAGTTTAAAGTTCTATATCTAACTCAGCTTTCATACTAACTTGCCTCACAATTTTAAAAACATCTTCTTAGATCCAGAACACCCTCTTGATTCCTAAACAACTCAAAATTTAACTATGAGACTCTAGCTATCTATTCTTTAACCACCTCAGAGACCTGAGAGGGATAAATATATATGATTCTATAGGAAGTGCAGGGCCTGCAGCTTCCAAAACTAAGAAATGACATCCCAGTGGCTGCCTGGACAGTTTCCATTTTCTCTCCATACATTACACCATCAATCTTCAGTCGTTTGGCCCCATTTCTCTGACAGACATTGATTGTAGAGCAGGAATTATGAAGGGCTTGCCTACCCTGTCTTGGCAGAACTAGGCTGTCGACTTACCTGCTTCCAAGTTTTGTCCACAGCAGTCTGTCTACAGTTGAAGCAAGGGGTTTTTCTTGCCAAGAGAAAGGATTACCACCAATTCAACCATCTCCCAGTTGAGATTCTTCGATGCTCATCTTCTACTTGGAGTAGAATAGGGGGTGCTGTCAGGAGCTGACATGTCTCGATATAAAAAAGTCTTAAGTTAAGAAAACATCTTTGAATGCCATATTCTGCAGATCTCTTGAGGTTTTTGAAGATGCCCTATCTATCTCTTATATTTAGATAAGCAAATGTTGCTTGTCTCTTAGCAACTTGATTTCTGAATAGCTTAGAAAATAACTGTGATAGTTTGTCATAGTAACTAACAAAATGACACGCTTGCATGACTATTAGTTTCCATTTCTTAATTATCCTAAACAGTTTATGACGGTTGGTAACAAGAGGCCAAAACTTTACATTTCATTTTTAAGCATTACTAAGTACAATACCTTTAAGAAGCATTACCCTTAAATTTGTATCAGTATACAAAGATCAATACCAATGTGGCCAAATATAATCTTAATTTTGTATCAGTATACAAAGATCAATACCTATGTAGCCCAATATAATCTTAATTTTGTATCAATATACAAAGATCAATACCAATGTGGCCAAATATAATCTTAATTTTGTATCAATATACAAAGATCAATACCAATGTAGTCTAATACAATCTTAATTTTGCATTAATATACAATGATCAATACCAATTTAGCCAAATATAATATTAATTTTGTATCAATATACAAAGGTATAGGCCATATTCAATAATCTGTCCTTTTTTCTTGATCTTTCCTATACTATGTCTATGTCCCATTTTTTCTCAAGTCTGTTCACTCCTACATAGGAGAGAAAGAAGGATACAGAAAAGAAAAAGAGAAAAGTCCCTGGGTCTAACTTCCAATACCCATTTAACAAGACCATTTAACAGCTTGTAGTCTTTTCCTCTAAATAACAAAATTTTCTATTATCTATCAAATAACCAAAGTGGGAGGAACACCCTTCCCACTTTCTGGGGATGGGACGTTTTTCTCTTAAAATGACTTCCTGCTGATTTGGGACGTAGTAAACCTGTTTGGGGCCCAAAAAAGAATGGAAAAATGGTTAAAAATGTTAATAGAATCATTTGATGTTCAGTCCTTTTGTGCTCAGCTATTTAGATGTCCTAAGAAGTTTGTAGACAGAAGCTGATCTTCAGGGCTTTACTGAAGTTCTCGCTGGAGGAGTCTGTGGAGCTGAACGATCTTAGCAATTGTGAGTTGTTGTGGTTGTAGACTTTTGAGGAAACTGCTATTGAGGAAGTCTGCAAGGCTGGATCATCTGGGCCACTCATCTTCCTTGGTGTCTGATCTGTTTTCTGCTGAGGTTCCATTGTCCAGTTGTCCCTGGATTCCTTGAATGGATGCTTTAAATCTCCTGGAAAGATAAGAACAGAGCCCTGCCCTAATCCTAACTCTGGGACAATTACCTTTTTTTTTTGGGGTGGGGGGTCAGGTAATATTTTTCCTGGAGCAAATTTGGTTTTTTGACAATATATAAAGTATTACCTTTCAATCCAGATTAAAGAAGAAATTATTTTGATATTTTGGAGCTAAACAAACCTTTAGTGTATATATTTTGAGATCTCAAAGGACAATTTGTTTGAATTTCAGCATGCCTTTTGTAAGTAGCTTTTAAACTTAAATCTTTCCAAATCCTATGTGCCTGTCTCTGCATTCTAAGTATTGGGATCAAAGACATGTGGTTCCCAACTGATGGGATTAAAGATGTGCTCCATCACCTCTGGATCAAAGTTTTTCTCTATTTAGAGCTTGTTTTGTATCGGGCTGACCTTGAGCTCTGAGATCTGCCTGTTTCTGTCTCTAGTGTGGGATTAAGGGTGTATTCTTCTCGAATGATGGGATTAAGGGTGTGCACCATCACCACCCTGGTCCTTGTAACTCTAGAATTTATAAGACAACTAACTCTATAGTGATCCTCCTGTCTCTGCTGAAGGTAAAGGCATGGGCTAACACCACTCATATATTTTACCTTAGCTCTAAGTTTTTTCAACTCTTGGAGGTTTGTAAAATCAGGTTGAACAGCTGTAACCTTTAATTTATTATTTACAGTATTTTAAAGCTGTTACCTGCTTTTTAATGCCAAACCATGGAAATATCCTATACCTCTACAAAAAAAAAAAAAAGAACTTTTAAGCTGCTATCAAGTTTGTGTAATCTATGTGGCCACCTGCAGTCTAACATTCTAATCTGAAATTAAGGCCATTTTCCTTTCATGCCAGTAAGGCAAGTATACCTTTGGTAAATTATAGTTTGAAAATTTTATATTGTATTTTTATTATATTTTTTAAGCCTATTAACTCTTTTCTTAAAAAAGTATTATTTACTTCTAGAACATAGTTTCCTCCCTCCTCCCCTCCTGGCCCCTCCCTTCCTCTCTCCTTCCCTCCCTCTCTCCTTCTCTCTGTCCCTCCCTCCCACCTTCCCTCCCTCCCTCCCACTCTCCCTCCCTCCTTGTTCCTCTACTTGGTACTCTCCTCCTCAGATGAGGTGGGCCCTCACATATCATACTCCCTCAGATCTTGCATCATTTGAGGGCCAAGAGCTTCCACTTGTACTGGAGCTTGATAAGGCACACCATCTAGGGTGTGGTGTTCCACTAACCTGCAGCAGATTCCAAGACTCACTGGTGGATAGAATTTTTCCAAGGATAGATATGCTAGGTTCCTATCTATTTGGGTGTGTGGGTTGTAGGATAGTTATCCTGTGATGTATGGTTAATATCCATTTATAAGGGAATACATACCATGTTTATCTTTCTGGGACTGCGACAGCTCACTTAGGATGAGCTTTTCTAGTTCCATCCATTTGGTTTCGAATTGCATGATTTCCTCATTTCTGATAGCTGTGTAGTATTCCATTGTGTAAATGTACCATAGTTTTTTTTAATCTATTCTTCAGTTGAAGGACATCTGGGTTGTTACCAGTTTCTGACTATTACAAATAAAGCTGCTATGAACATTGTTGTGGCAATGTTCTTGTGGTTTCATTTCGAATCTTTTGAATATATGCCCAAGAGGGGTATGGCTGGGTCTTGAGGTAGATTTATTCCCAATTTTCTAAGATATCTCAAGATTGATTTCCAAAGTGGTTGCACAAGTTTGCAGTCCCACCAGCAATGGGGGAGTGTTCCCCTTTCTCCACATCCACACCAGCATGTGCTATCATTTGAGTTTTTGATCTTAGCCATTCTGACAGGAGTGAGATGGAATCTCAGAGTTGTTTTAAGTTGCATTTCTCTGATGACCAAAGATGTTGAACATTTCCTCAAATGCCTCTCGGCCTTTAGAGATTCCTCTTCTGTGAATTCTAGGTTTAGCTCTCTACCCCATTTATTGAGGGGGTTATTTGATTTTTTGGTGTTTAATTTCTTCAGTTCTTTATATATTTTGGATATTAGCCCTCTACCAGATGTTGGATTGGTGAAGATCCTTTCCTAGTCTGTAGGCTGCCGTTTTGTTCTAAGGACAGTGTCCTTTACCTGACAGAAGCTTTTCAATTTTATAAGGTCCCATTTGTTGATTGTTTTAGTGCCTGAGCTATTGGTGTTCTATTCAGGAAGTTGCTACCAGTGCCAATGAGTTCAAGGATTTTCCCCACTTTCTCTTCTACTAATGTTAGTGTGTCTGGATTTATGTTGAGGTCCTTGATCCACTTAGACTTAAGTTTTGTACAGGGTGATAAGTATGGATCTATTTTCATTCTTCTACATGTTGAGATCCAGTTAGACCAGAACCATTTATTGAAGATGCTTTCCTTTTTCCATTGTATGCTTTTGGCTTCTTTATTAAAAATTAAGTGACCATAGGTGTGTGGGTTTATTTCTGGGTCTTCAATTCGATTCCATTGGTCAACTGGTCTGTTTCTATACCAGTACCATGCTGTTTTTATTACTATTGCCCTGTAGTACAGCTTGAAATCCGGGATGGTGATACCTCCAGATGTTCTGTTATTGTACATGATTGATTTAGCTATTCTGGGTCTTTTGTTATTCTATATGAAGTTGAGAATTGTTTTTTCCAGATCTGTAAAAAAATGAGTTGGTATTTGGATAGGAATCGCATTGAATCTGTTTATTGCTTTTGGTAAGATTGCCATTTTTATTATGTTGATCCTACCTATCCATGAACAAGGGAGATCTTTCCATCTTCTGATATCTTCTTCAATTTCTTTCTTCAGGGACTTGAAGTTCTTATCATACAGGTCTTTCACTTGCTTGATTAGAGTTACCCCCAGGTATTTTATATTATTTGTGGCTATTGTGAAGGGTGTTGATTCCCTTATTTCTTTCTCAGCCCATTTATCTTTTGTGTAAAGAAGGGCTACTGATTTTTTTGAATTGATTTTGTATCCAGCCACCTTGCTGAAGGAGTTTATCAGCTGTAGAAGTTCTCTGGTGGAATTTTTTTGGTCACTCATGTATACTATCATATCATTTGCAAATAGGGATACTTTGACTTCTTCCTTTCCAATTTGTATCCCCTTGATCTCTTTTAGTTGTCTTATTCCTCTAGCTAAAACTTCAAGTACTATATTGAAGAGATATGGAGAGAGTGGGCAGCCTTGCCTTGTCCCTGATTTTAGAGGAAATGCTTTAAGTTTCTCTCCATTTAGTTTGATGTTGGCTATTGGCTTGCTGTAAATTGCCTTTATTATGTTTAAATATGGTCTTTGTATGCCTGATCTCTCTAAGACTTTTAACATGAAAGGGTGCTGTATTTTGTCAAAAACTTTTTCAGTGCCCAATGAGATGATCATGTGGTTGTTTTCTTTTATCTTGTTTATGTGGTGGATTACATTGATGGATTTTCTAATGTTGAACCACCCCTGCATCCCTGGGATGAAGTCTACTTGATCATGGTGTATGATACTTTTGATGTGATCTTGGATCCGGTTTGCAAGTATTTTATTAAGTATCTTTGCATCCATGTCCATAAGGGAAATTGGTCTGAAATTTTCTTTCTCTATTGGGTCTTTGTGAGGTTTAGGTATCAGGGTAACTGTGGCCTCATAGAATGTGTTTGGCAGTATTCCCTCTGTTTCTATGTTGTGGAAGAGTTTGAAGAATATTGGTGTTAGCTCTTCTTTGAATGTCTGGTAGAATTCTGTGCTGAAACCATCTGGGCCTGGGCTTTTTTTGGTTGGAAGACATCTAATGGCTTCTTCTATTTCCTTAAGGGTTATAGGACTGTTTAATTTGTTTACCTGTTCTTGATTGGTAGGTGGAATCTATCAAGAAAACCGTCCATTTCATTTAGATTTTCCAATTTTGTGGAGTACAATTTTTGAAGTAGGACGTAACGATTCTTTGGATTTCCTCAATGTCTGTTGTTATTTCCCCCTTTTCATTTCTGATTTTGTTGATTTGGGTATTCCCTCTGTCTTTTAGTTAATATAGCTAAGGGCTTGTCTATTTTGTTGATTTTCTCAAGGAACGAACTCTTGGTTTTGTCGATTCTTTGTATTGTTCTTTTTGTTTCTAAGTTGTTGATTTCAGCCCTGAGTTTGATAATTTCCTCTTGTCTGGTCCTCTTGGGAGTGTTTGCTTCTTTTTGTTCTAGCTCTTTCAGATGTGCTTTTAGGAGGCTAGTATAGGAACTCTCCAGTTTCTTTTTGAAGGCACTTAGAGCTATAAACTTTTCTCTTAGCACTGCTTTCGATGAGTCCCATAAGTTTGGGTATGTTGTGCCTTCATTTTCATTGAGTTCTAAGAAGACTTTAATTTCTTTTTTTATTTCTTCCTTGACCCAGAGGTAATTGAGGAGAGAGTTGTTCAGTTTCCATGTTTTTGCAGGCTCTCTGTTGTTTTTGTTATTGTTGAAGCCTAGCTTTATTCCATGATGATCTGATAAGTTACAAGGAGTAATTTCAATTTTCCTGAATCTGTTGAGGCTTGCTTTGTGACTGACTATATGGTCGATTTTGGAGAAGATTCCATGAGCTGCCGAGAAGAAAGTGTATTCTTTTGTTTTGGGGTGAAATGTTCTGTAGATATCAATTAGGTCCATTTGATTCATGACATCTGTGAGGTTCATTATTTCTCTGTTTGGTTTCTGCATCGTTGATCTGTCCAGTGGTGAGAGTGGTGTGTTGAAGTCTCCCACTATTAATGTGTGAGGTTTAATGTGGGATTTGAGCTTCAGTAGTGTTTCTTTAATGATTGTGGGTGGTCTTACATTTTGGGCATAGATGTTTAGTATTGAAATTTCATCTTGGTGGATTTTTCCTTTGATGAGTATGTAGTGTCCTTCCCCATCTCTTTTGATTAATGTTGGTTGAAAGTCCAATTTGTTGCATACTAGAATTGCTACTCCAGCTTTTTTCTTGGGTCCATTTGCTTGGTATATCTTTTTTCCAGCCCTTTACTTGGAGATAATGTCTATCTTTTTTGCTGAGGTGTGTTTCTTGTAAGCAGCAGAATGTGGGATTCTGTTTTCGCATCCATTCTGCTAGCCTGTGCCTTTTTATTGGGGAATTGAGTCCATTGATGTTGAGAGATATTAATGACCAGTGATTGTTACTTCCTGCCATCTTGATGTTGGTGGATATAGTGTGTGAGTGAGTTTCTTTTCTTTTGGTTTTGCTGCAGGCATGCTGTTTGCTTCCTGTGATTTCTTGTGTGTAGTTAACCTCTTTGGGTTGAAGTTTTCCTTCCAACATCTTCTGTAGAGCTGGATTTGTGTATAGATATTGTTTGAATTTAGCTTTGTCATGGAATATCTTGTTTTCTCCATCTATGTTGATTGACAATTTTGCAGGGAATAGTAGTCTGGCCTGGCATTTGTGGTTTTTTAGAGTCTGCAAGATGTCTGTCCAGGCCCTTCTGGCTTTTAGAGTCTCTGAAGAAAAGTCAGGTGTGATTCTGATAGGTTTCCCATTATATGTTACTTGACACTTTTCCCTAGCAGCTTTTAAAATTCTTTCTTTGTTCTGTACATTTAGTGTTTTGATTATTATGTGGTGGGAAGATTTTCTTTTCTGGTCTAATCTATTTGGAGTTCTGTAAGCTTCTTGTACAGTTATAGGCATCTCTTTTTTTAGATTTGGGAAATTCCCTTCAATGATTTTGTTGAAGATATTTTCTGGTCCATGGAGGTGAGACACTTCCCTTTCTTCTATTCCTATTATTGTGAGATTTTATCTTTTCATTGTGCCCTTGATTTTCTCAAGGTTTTGTGTCAGGACTTTATTAGATTTGACATTTTCTTTGACAGATGTATCAATTTCTTCAATTTTATCCTCTGAGCCTGAAATTCTTTCTTCCTTCTCTTGTATTCTGTTGGTGATGCTAGTGTCTGTAGTTCTGATTCTTTTCTTAAGGTTTTCCAGTTCTATGGATGTCTCGGATTGGATTTTCTTCATTGCTTCAACTTCCCTTTTCAGGTCTTCCATTCCTTTAAACACTTTATTCATTTCCATTACCTCCTTTGCGGTACTTTGTTTTGCTTTCTGAGGTATTTGATTTCCTCCCTTAGGCCTTCTATTATTAATATAAGCGTAGGATTAAGGTCATTTTCCTTTGTTTCAATTGTGTTCAGCTGTCCAGAGTTGTCTGTAGCATTATTGCTAGGATCTGGAGACATCCTATTGTTTTTTTTTTTTTTACCATGTTTTCGCGCTGACCTTTTGTCCTCCGATTGACCCAGGTGTTGTCTATTTGTGTCTTTTGTCAGCTGTCCTTGGTGCTCAGGAAAACTCCCTGACCTGGGGGTTGGCTGATCCTGAGATCCTGGTATTTACCTCCAGATGACGGGCAGGTTCCTGTAATAGACTGACTGGCTCTCCTCAACTGCTTGTGACCCAATTGGACCAATATAGAGGGGATTGGAGTGGGGAGAGGGCTAGCCTCTGAGGACCTGGGAGTGGCAGGTCTCCTCAGAAAGGCAGGTAGAGCTGTGGTTGGGTCTGTGTTTTCCTCTCACTGACCCAGTCGTTCTGGCTCCCCAGCTAGGCTGACCGTTCAGACAGGGAGCTCCACCCACAACGGGTGCCGGCCTTAGTATGCCTGCTGTTGACTGCCTCAGATGCTTGGTTGCTAGGGTGAGTGACCCACCCGCCCCACTATTTGTGGAGAACACACAGTCGCGGGCTCTGTTTGAGGTCGGTCTTGGATCCTAATTGCTTTGCTGTGACTGGGTTAGGTCTCTGCCTCTCTGCTACAGTGCATACTGTGCCGCCATGTTGGAAACTCCGGAAAAAAAATCTCACTTACCTTTGCTCTTGTGGTGTGGCTGTTTTTCCCTCTTGGGTGTACAGGTCCACATGCAGGCTGGATATCAGGTAGACAGGCGGGGGCTGCCGGTCTGTGGCTGGAGCCGTGGGCTGGATCTGCTCCTGGGCTAGATCTCTAGTCGGAGCTCCTCTCCAGACTGGTGACGGAGCTGGCTGATCTCAGGGTGGTGTTCCCGGGAACTGCGTGGGCTGTTTTACCTGGTGACCTGTCTCAATGTTCGCCGTGGGAATTCAGACACTGTCTGTGTTTCACTGTCGGCTAGGGGACCTCACATTCACTTCACAGTGACTAATCTCATTCACCTACTACTCAGATGCACTGCTCTATGGTCAGCGCCATCTTGTATCTGCCCTCACTAAATGTTTTAACATCATCTCACAGGGCTCTGGGTACAGTTTAGTAGTAAGTCATGTGCTCATCATGCATAAGTCCCTGGGTTCAACCTGACCATTGTGTAAAAAGGAAAGCAAACCTGGCCTGGAGTGACAGCTAGGCAGGTGCTTTCCTGACAAGCCTGACAACCTGAGTTCTATCTCTAGGACCCATATGGGAGAAGGCTTCTTAGATTTTTGAGCTGGCAGCTATAATTTGTATTTCCCAACTTTCTTGTATTAATTAGAATGTAAGTTTTCTTTATAAAGAAGCAATACACATTAAATTTAAAGGAAACTATAAAATTTATCATCTTAAATTGGGGTAATGCATAAAAGGCAAATTGATTTATGAAAATGTTTTTATTAAGTATAACAAAATACATTTGTTTATGTATTTTTATGTATACAGGTGTTATGCCTGCATATACATCTGTACACCAGAAGAGGGCATCAAATCCCATGAGACATCAGATCCTTTAGTGGTTTTGAACCACCATGTGGGTGCCGGAAATTGAACTCAGGATATCTGGAAGATCAGCCAAGGCTCTTAACCACTGAGCCATGTCTCCAGACCCAACAATATGCATATATTAAACCATTTATTGATGCAATTATGGATGGATCTATAAATATGAAAGACCCAGATTTCATTGCCAGCATTCAGAAAGATGAGGAACTTTGGGGCAACTGATCATGTGGTATGCTTTGTATATACTTGTGTATGTACTACATATATATATATATATATATCTGATTTGTACAGTTAACTATGCATTATTTCATTAATATATCAACCTTTGCAATTGAGATTAATTAATTAACCCATATATGAAAAAGGAAATATGAATACATAAAAGAAAATGTTATGCAAAATAAAATAATTCAATGTGACATTAATAGCACATGGTAAACAGGAAGTTTGAGCCTTAATATACCTAAGCAATAACTGTGATAGACATCTGTAAATAAGAAGGCATTAAATTTGAAAACCATTTGTCTAATATTCTTAGATGATGTTGTTATGGACATTCAAACTAAGTTAATATTCTCTTTATTTGCTTCTGATCAAGCTGATTTACTCTGTGTGTGGAACTTACTCTATGTATGTGTGAAATATCTGATAATTTTAGCATGTGAAATTGGGGAGAGGTTTTTATATTGGAACATCATAAGTAATTATTCATTGTGGGATAATTTATCAAGTACTCTCTGCATTAGGGCTTGAGTGATTGCTGGGGATGTGGAGGCAAAAGATATACTGTCTTGTGAGATTTCACAGTATAGTGAGGGATATAGATAGGAAAGGAGTCAGGCCATTATACTGTAGGAGGCAAAATCTATGACAGAGGAATGCATGATTCTCAAATACACACAAGGATGAGACAATTACTGCCCAATTACTTCCCTTCACAAATACTTCCCCAAAGGAAGCACTAGTGTAATGTGCGTAATTCAGCATGGTTTAGTCCAGAGGACACATGACTTCCCTGTGGGGTGTCACCAAGAGACAGGTTGTAAAGTTCAGAAAAAGAAGGGGAAAGTAAATTATGTCACTTGTGGCAGATCTAAGGCATTGATGGGAGACCCTCACTGGGTATCCACAAGAGCAGCTAAGTTGCATCTATCATGGCCAAGTGATGGATGGTCTGTAGATCTTGCTTCTACTTGTACAAATTTCCCTGTGTGGAGGAGGAGCGGTGCTGATGGTCTCATTGCTGATTCCATTCTTTTCTTCTTCTGGCTCCATTGCCCCACCAGGTTTAGTGGCCTCGTCCTAAGTCTCTGGGCCCCTGAAAGCTCAATTTTCCCTTCTAGACCAAATGAAAGGGCATCTGCGCAAAGGCTTGTTTGGCTTATGGTGATATTCTTCTTTCCAGATAAGTTTTATGGCAAAAATAAACTAGTGCCATGCTTTTGCAGTGCCTCCTCTTCAGACCCAAGGGGCTTTTCTTTAGTCAGCAAAAACACACATCTTACAGACCAAAAGCTACATATCAAAAATTCTTGTTTTGATAATGGTGTCAGAAGCCTCTTGGTGTAAGCTTCTGATATGAACCAAAGTTAGAAGGAAGGAGAAACAGCACTACAAAATTCCAGTATTGCTGTTTTATGAAAGCAATTTGTGTGCAACATGTATAATACAGAATAATTCTGTGTTTTAGGATGGAAGCTATGACATCTTCTGTTGTTCTTCCTATTTGTAAATTAATCTCTGAGGAAGGCACCCAACCTTCAGCTATTTCTGCTGGTATTTCCCTCTAGGTTTCAAAATATGCTATAGCTTTTCAGTTTCACACTCTGTGACAGGTTGATTAATGGTCTCCAAATACCTCTACTTTCTTGTGCTTAGAATTTGTGAATACTTTTTTGCTGCATGGTAAGTTACTAGATGAACTTACAGGTCCCAATTAGCTGGGTGAGATAACCTAGGCTTACCTATCCATGGGTTCTTGAGCACTCATGAGCTTCCTATAAACCCAGAAGAATCAGAATACAAACAGTAGTAGAAAGACTCTAAAGTCTTATTAGCTAAGGACGGGGTAGCATCCTCAGAAGCTGGAACAAGCCAGGATATAACACAGCCGTGCTCTGTATCCTGGACTTTGTCCAGTGAGACAATTTGCTTTTCTGATCCCCAGAGAAGATTCCCAGTTTATATGTATAGTGTCCTTATGGTTTACAAGTATTTGGCTGGGTACAGAAGTCTATGCTGGCAAATACATTTTACATGATTTTGAATCCATCAGAACAGCATCTTCTAATTCATAACATGCAAATGCTGGTAGGGAGTTACTTCTTTGATCACGGGAACCTGCCTATTACTGTAAATAAGTTTCATTTTATGATTTAATTGATAGAATCTTGTCTGACTTTTATAATCTGTGTCTAGAAATAATTTTGTTCAGATGTTTAAAGTCCTCAAATGACCCAATTTATTTTTCCTACTATCTTTAGTTTTTTTATGTTTTGTTTTTCTATCTTGGAGATTTCAACTTTTATACTACATTTTATTGTCAAAGTTTCTTTTCTAAATTTTCTTTAAATTTAATTTTACCAATAATTTATTTTATTTTATTTATTTTTATTTTTTATTTTGAAAAGAATGGCTTTAATCATCATTAAGTGTGTGGTGGGAGGGGGTGTGCTTCATTCAGACAGTCTGGCAATGAGGGTGGCGGGTCACTCCTGTGGCCCACAGCTGCAGACACTAGTTTGTACATGACAAGACAGGGAGAAAAAGCAGTCCCTTTAAAACAATCTTTGAAAAAAATTGTTCACAGTGGTTCGTATCAACAGGATGCATTATGACAATTGCATGCACTCACGCACCCTATGACTCTCCTTATTATCCTAAAGAAAGCAAGCATTTACATTATTCGTGATTTATACTAAATTAAAAAAGATCAATTGTACACTTTCCCCTCAGATAGGATAAACTGCCGAGGTGTACAGCTTAACACCACCATGAGAGCATCAGTTGTCTGCAAAGGGAACAGAGGTTAAAAACAAAAACACTTTCTTGAGAATGAAATGCCTTTCACTTGCTGTTATAACCAGCAAGTGTCAAAATGAAGGTGGTATAACCAGCAAGTGTCAAAATGAAGGTGGGCCCAACAGGTCTACCTGGGCAAACTGACCAGCACGCATTACAGTTTAAAAATGAAGGTTATGTACGCTATGTTACAAGTCCCAACTAGGCAGTGTTAAGTGACATCTGTTTCTTTGCTTGCTTTGTGATCATACCTCTTGGCGGTGTGACGGGTCTCGTAGCATTGGGCTTCTTTTTCTCTGCAGGCTTTAAAATCTGGAAGGAGCACATGAGGGTCTCGTCCACGCTCATCATGGCGCCTGCGTTGTCAAACTCGCCACAGTATTTGGGTGCAGAAAACAGAGTGACTAACTGCCTCTTCGCAAAAAACTCATACCCGTCTTCAACCACCTGATGGGCTCTACATATAAGATCCAAATCATGCTTATGGAGAAATTTTGCAACCACTTCTGCACCAAATGTGAAGGACACTCCTCTGCCATTTTCACCCCAGCCTAAGACATCTTTATCGGGGTCAGACCACAAAAGATCACAAAGAAGACCTTGATCTAGCACATCAGTTGGTCTCATAATTTGCCGAATCTGCTCCATAGATTGAAGATCTGGTGATAAACCTCCATGACAGCAGAATATATTCTCATCCACGATGGCTGCTGTCGGTAAGCAGTTAAAACAGTCTGTGAACGTTTTTCCACAGCTTAATGTTATATCTTCTTTTACATTTATCGTAAAATCCGTAGATTCTATTGATGCTGGCACACTCATGGTTCCCTCTGAGAAGGAAAAAGTTCTCCGGATACTTGATTTTGTAGGCCAGCAAGAGGCAGATCGTCTCCAGTGACTGCTTGCCCCTGTCCACATAGTACCCGAGAAACAAATAGTTGCTTTCTGGAGGGAAGCCACCGTGTTCAAACAGCCGGAGCAAATCGTAGTACTGCCTCTGGATGTCACCACATATCTTGAGTGGTGCTTCAAGTTCCAGAAGGATAGGCTGACTGAGGAAGATCTCCCGAGACTTCAAGCAGAGTCCTCGGATCTCATTCTCCTGTAGCTAGCTGGACGTTCTTGCCTGGAGCTGGACGTTCTTGCCTGGCTTGGACCTTCTCACTTCCAGCAGCCGTTGGATGATGCTGTCGATGTTGAGTTTATCGGTAGCCGCCATTGCCATCCCGCCGACCCTCCCGCAGCGGTGCCGCCACCACCACCTCGCTCGGGTCTCACACGTCCTCCTTCCTCACACCACGAGCCCCCCACCCCCCCAATCGCCCGGCTCCCAGCCTTCTCCTCCTCTCGCCACTGGAACCATGAGAGCAATAATTTATTTTAAATGACTTTTACTAAGGTCTTTATTTGGCATATTCCCATATGCAAAAATGGGAATTCCCATATACCCCCCCCCTTGTGTCATATGGATATTCTTCTCTCTTTCTCTGAAGATACAGACTACAGGTTTTATAATTTTCTCCTGTTCTTAATTATCTTAGTTTCCTTTCTCTGTTAGGTTTCTCTAGAGAAGTGATTCTCCACCCTCCTACTGCTGAGACCCTTTAGTAGAGTTCTTCATGTTGTGGTGACCCCCAACCATAAAATTATTTCATTGATTCTTAAGAACTGTAATTTTGTTACTGTTATGAGTTGTAAAATAAATATCTGGTATGCATCATATCTGATATGAGATCCTTATGAAGGGTTGTTTGATCCCCCAAAGGATCGCAACCTACAGGCTGAGAACCACTGCTGTAGAGGAAAAGAACATTATAGAGTGAGTATGGGTTCCAAAGGGGGATTTGTTAGATTGGCTTACACGGGCCGTGCAGAGTAGTTCAACAATGACTGTCTATACTTGTTGGCAAGGCTGAGAAAGCAATCCTGAGTCTATGAGGCTGAATGCTTCAGCTTCCCAATCTGGCACTAAAAGGCCTGGGGGACTCCTGAAACAATACTGGTCTTTCATTGTCATTAGAAGGTTGAAGAAGTTGAGTTCCAGTGTCAGTAGAAGATGTTCACCATTGCAGCAACAGAGGGGACACTTCTGCAGCCGAAGCAGCACTCACTGCCCTTCTCTCAGATCTGCTTGCCTCTGGGCTGCCACTGCCAGGTGCCACCACTTCAGAGGAAGGTCTAACTTCCTCAGTACACCCTTCCAGAAAATGTCTCCACAGACCCTCTGAGAGGCATGTTTCTTACTTGATTCCAGAGTCAATCAAATTGACAACCAATATTAACCATCACAACACCCTCTAAGGAAGGTGTGTGTGTGTGCGCGCACATGTGTGTGCGTGTGTGCATGCATGTGTGTGCGTTTGCTTTGCATTAATATTTTCTGTCTTAAAAGGATTTTTTTCTTAAATCTCTGAAGATCTTGAGTAATTCCTAAGTACCATTGCCTATAATGCTGACTGGAAGTTGTGGTCCTTAAGGAGAACTTGTCTAGGTTGACTGATAGGGAATTTCTATTTTGTTGAGGACTTGGATTCCATATCTCAGTATTTTCTCTCACTCTATAAATTTCCCAAAAGAACTCCCAAACCTCTTGCTTGTGTGGGAAGCTGATGTAGGAGTCAAATTGAGACAGGAAACTGATCTGTATTTTTCCCCTTAAGTTAATGCTCTTGGGTCTGGTCCATGCTCCTCTTCACCAGTGACCTCTACACTCTGGCCTACAGCTTGTTTATCCAGCCTTTGGTCCTCTGACAGGCAAAGCAGGGAAGTCAAGAGACTCCTGGGGTAGATGTGGAGTTTAGGGTCTAACTATTTCTCCTATGGACACTCACCTAATAAGTTTTGAATTTCACCCTCAGTCCCGTCTTCCGAAGTGCCAGATATGTGCAGTTTCTGAGTCTGGAGTGTTTAAAATGAGGCTGGCATTTCAGCCCCCTTCCTTTCTGTGCTCCTCAGTCAGCAGGCTTTCAGCTTCCTTTGGCTTGTTGCGTTTATCATCACCTGTCTGTCATCTTTGCTTTTAGCCTTTAAATAATGATTCCAACCACAGAAAGGAACGGAGCACAAAATATACAATGTAATAGAATAAATAATTTTAAAGTGACAGGAGTCTAACCACCGTTCTTGTCAGTATATAGCACACATATCCCTTTGTGATTTCATACTTTCTTTTAAGGACAACTATCGTTCTTTTTGTGTTTTAGTTACTCCTCAGTGCCTCTTTTAAGAACATGTTTTACTTTCTCCCTTTTTACAAGCTTGACATCAGTAGAAATAGATTATACACACTCATATTTCTCTGATCAATAATTAGAATTTTTCATATTGTGAGTACTGAAGCCAGTTTTATAGCTGAGATTTAGTCATAGCTTGGCTAAGACTATAGTTTGAAAAGTTTTATTATTGATGGACATGTTTTCCCACATAGTTCTGATTTTTAACTTCTAAATTTCTCTTTAATTCTTTTTTTTTTTTTTTTTTGCTGAACCCTTTCTTATTCTCTTTAGGTTTGGACCTTAAATAAAATCTTGTGTAACTCCTTTCTTCTTTTTTATAACCACAGGAAGCAGCTTCTATTGAGAGATTATCTCCAGATACCAAAAAGCTATAAACTGTCAGATACCCTACATGTTCCAGGATTGAAGTTTCCATTGTTGTACATGCAGAAAGGATATAAATTGCTTATTTGTTTTTTTTAATTGAAAATATATTTTTTTCATACAATATATTCTGATGATAGTATCCCCTCTCCCAACTCCTCCCAGATCCTCTCTAGTTCCTCACCCACCCGAATATCCACATCCTTTCTTTCTTTCTTTCTTTCTTTCTTTCTTTCTTTCTTTCTTTCTTTCTTTCTTTCTTTC
>CAJQZJ010033276.1:7990230-8060504 GCA_907164525.1 Lophiomys imhausi | reverse complement strand
TGTGTGTGTGTGTGTGTGTGTGTGTGTGTGTGTGTGTGTGTGTGTGTTTAAACATTTAGTAATTAGTTGTATGTGTAGCAGTGTGTGAGTATGGGTAGACAAATGCCATGGTACACATGCAGAGGTCGGGGACAACTTTCAGGAGTCAGTTCTTGCCTGCCAGCTTGTTTAAGTCAAGTGTCCCTTGTTTCTGCCACTGCAATAAACACATTAGACTGGCTCACCTTTGAGCTTCTGATCATTTTTCCTATCTCTACCTCCGACTTACCATACAAGTGCTAAAATTACAGATATAAGGCACTCATCTGTCTTTTCATGTGGGTTTAGGAGCAAGCAATGTTTACTGCCTGAGACATCTTCTTAATTTATGAGTGTGCTGTTTCCTCTATCACACTCATCCGTACAAGCTAAATAATTCAACAATTAAGCCTGGAAGCCTTGTGAAAGTTCAGCTATTAAGAAATGAGATCAAAATTCATAATCATAAAAAAGTTTGGACCTTTGTAGGAATTAGAGAAAGATGAATGGTTTTTCTTTTTGTTGTGGAAAGACTTCGATTTTGAGCTATGCAAAAGGTAAGGATAATACTTTTGAGACTGAAGGCTCATGGCTGGTAGAAGGAGCAGCAAGATATGGCTCTAACAATCGTGAGTGGAGAAGCACTTGGGTGTTGTGATGATTATTCCTCTTTCTATACTGACTTGCTAAGCTATAGAAGATTCACAGAAGCCAGTTTAGTAAGATGATTGTAGTGTACAGCCACCTTCAGCATAGTCCTAAAAAATTATAGCATTCTAGCTGAATCATTGAACTGAGAATTAACAGTTGCAAAATCTAGGTGCCATATTTTGCCTATATATATTATATATATAATCTAATAATATATATATTTAAAAGCGTTTACTTATTGTATGTGTAGGTGTGTGTGAGTATGGGCACATATATGTCATGGTGCACATGGTGCAGATACATATACGCACATTTAGTTATTGTATGTGCATTATATGTATATATAATACATATTATTATTAATTAGTCTTGGCATGGTTTTGTTTTCTGCCCAAAGACCAGTGATTTGCAGTGATTTGGAGAACAATAGGTTAATCCGCATGAGTCAGGGTCTTGCTGCAGTACATCTCATGAATAAGTTCATTAAGTCTAGGAAAGAATCTTAATAAAAACACTGATATTTTACAGCAGGGGTCAGCACAGAGTTTTATAAAAGGCAAGATAGTTACTGTTTTAGGTTTTCAGTGGCAAAAGGCAAAAATCAAAGATTGTGAGGATGCTCTTATAACCATTTACAACAGAACCACTCAAACATGTGAACATCCTTTTTAGTTGATTTTGTTTGCAGATCACATTTGTTTATTGCCTCTAGGATTCAAACATTGTATTCTATATTTCTACTAGTTTTTTTTTAATAATTTAGGCTAAGGCCCAAAAATTGGTTTGGTTAGATATATAAACACACCAATATCAGAGCACTGAATGTTTGAATTATATAAAAGATTTCAAGCTGGTTGAACAGCTTACAATTTTGGTTCATCTGTTTTGCCTGCACTAATAAAGACAATTTTGCATCTGGCAAACATAAAGGCAGGCCCTCAACAATCTAGTGGCATTTACTTACGCTATTCCAGAAATGTCAAAAGTCCCACTAAAGACAGAGTCATTACAGCATGTAGTTCCTTAAGTTATAACTGTGCATGAGAGATAACTGAGTTACTTTAATAAGTAAAATAAATCATCTAGGAAGATATGAAATACTATCTATTGAGATGGAAAAATGTAAATTCACAATTCAATGATACATTTGTGTTACAGTTGCAGGGGCTTTTAAACAGCCTCTTGGTCAGTGTCAAGCCTCTGAGAGTTTGATTCCTGTTATTTGAAGGAAAACGTCCAGCATATGGGTTAAAGGCCTTGCCTAGCAATTGAGAAAGTTGTTGGCTTAAAGAAAAATCTGGTCAACCAATGAGGGGAGCCCATTCTCTTAAGGGTTGGCACAATTGTGTCTCTGAATGGTAGGAAATCATCAAGCCATATGAGGCTTTTAGTGTTTGGCTGACCTCCAGGAAGACTCCAGTAAGTTTGGTCTACTGCATTTAGGCTAAATCTTCCACTGTTTATATTCTTTACAACTTATGCAAAATACCATTCCTTATTGGGAAGTAAGGTTTAGAGTCATCAGGGTAATCCATTTGTATGACAGGAAAGATAAGAATTTATTTAATGAGAAATGATATAAAATTTGGTAAGTGCTTTGTTAACAAAAGCAAACTCGACTCTTTTTCTGGAGCATGGAGCAAAATTCTGGTTACTTTGTAAATGTTATAAAGAAGTTTGCTCTGATTATCATTAAAGAGCAATTACCAAGTGCCCAGTAAATATTTCAGGCATGACAATTTGATTTAACACTGTATTTTAATTTGTATTTCATAAATTGTCTTGTATAACTCTGAAATATTAGCACAAGGTTAAAGCCCTTAAAATATTCTTCTCCATGAACATACATTTCATTTAGGGAAGAGTCTGTTAAATTTTACTGATAGAAAACTAATAAGTTATAATAATTTGTGACAAAATATCCCCTTAACAGTTATTTTTTTGGTCATTTGTTTCAAGACAAGGCCTGATTCTGTAGTGAAAACTATCCTAGAACTTATCATTAGTCCAAGCTAGCCCTGAAGTCACAACTGTCTTCCCATGGCAGCCCGAGTGCTGGGATTATAGCGGTGATCTGTGACAGTGGGTAAGGGATACTTTCTCTGAAAAAGAGATTTTTACTTTGCCTGTCTGCCTGCCTGCCTGCCTGTCTTCGTGTCTGCCTGTCTGCCTGCCTGTCTGTCTGTCTCTGTGTGTGTGTGTGACTGTGGAGTCCAGAAGAGGGCATAAGATCTCTTGGACCCAGAGTTACAGGCATTTGTGAGCAGCCTGATGTGGATGCTTGGAACTGAACTGGGGCGATCTGGAAGGGCAGCAAGTGCACTGAACCACAGAGCCATCTCTTCACTCCTGCTAATTGCATTTTGATAAGTCTGGAACTCAGGACAAGGAAATACGAAATATGCATAGTTTATCTATGCATTAAAAAAGGAATGATGCTGCAATTATTTGCCTGTGTGTATATGCATATGCACACAGGTAATAGATAGCTTCTGTGTTGGAGACAGAGCTCATGTCCAGTTTTCTTCTCAGCACTGGATCTCTATCTGGCCTGTATGGCAGGACTTTTCTGGACCTGTCAGAGGTTAAATAAAAGCACAGGTGACTTATTAATATTTAAAAGTTTAGGCCTTAGCTGGGTAGACTCTCAGCTAGCTCATCCCAATTATTCTAGCCCACCACACACCACGTGGCTAGTTCTTTACCTCTCTCTCTGCCCTTGTGCATCTTCCTACCCGTGTCATGCTGGCAAATCCTCCCATCTGAATTCTTCTCCCAGAGAACCTCTCTCTCTCTCTCTGTCTGGAAGTTCTGCCTTCCCCTTCTGCTCAGCCATTGGCCATCAGATCTTTACTAAAACCAATCAAATACAATACTAGATTGCCGTAGGCATGTGAGGGAAGATGTACGTTTCCAAAACATGAGACTGGTAAAGGGCCATAGCTTTCTGCCAGTACAGAATTAACAATTGAATATACAGAGACAACCTTCACACAATGTACCCCAACAGGCCTGGACCTGTGCAGGTCCTGTGTATGCTATCACAGTCTCTGTGAGTTCATATATGCATCAGTTTTGTTGTGCCTGGAGGGCACTATTTCCTTGATGTCTTCTATCCTCACTGGCTCTTACAATCTTTCCACTTCCTCTTCTGTCTAGTTTCCTGAGTACTGAGAGGGGAGGAATTTGATGAACACATGCCATTTAGGACTGAGTATTCCAGGGTTTCTCATTCTCTGTATATTGGCCAGTTTTTGGTTTGTGTGTTACTTCTGTTCCCATGTACTGTAGGAGGACACTTCTTTGATTTTGGCTGTATGAGACACTGATCTATGGGTATAGAATAATGTTGTTAGGAGTCATTTTATGCTATATTCCTTTAGCAGAACAATGGCAACTGGTTTTCCCCTAGGTCCATGTCCTATTCAGGTGCAGGTTTTTTGCCACCTGAGCAGTGTCAGGCATGGATCCATCTCATGGAGTGTGCCTTAAATACAATCATATAGTTAGTTACTTTATTAGCCAGGATTTTCTTTCTTTTTTTTATATAAGTACTTTTTTTTTCTTCAAGTTACATCTCAGTCACAAACCCTTCCCCTATTCCCCCTTCCTGTTCCACCCTTCCACCCTCTTCCCCCCCAACAGCTTCCCTTTTCAATCCAACAAATGGTTCTTTCTCTTATAACAGTAAATTCTATACAAAACAGTAGAATTAAATATGCCACATTTATGAGAGTTAAATGGCCCAGTATACCTTCCCAATGTCCAGTTCATACATATTTGGCCCCTGACTTCAACCTTCTACCTTCTAACCATCTCCATGAGTTTAAAGTTCTATAACTGACTTAGCTTTCATACTAACTTGCATCACTATTATAACCATCTTCTTAGATCTAGAATGCCCTCTTGATTCCTAAACAACTCAAAATTTAGCTATGAGACTCAAGCTGTCTATTCTTCAACCACCTCAGAGAGCTGAGAAGGATAAATATATCTGATTATATAGGGAGTGCAGGGCCTGCAGCTTCCAATACTAAGAAATGACAAACCAGTGACTACCTGGACAGTTCCCATTTTCTCTCCATACATTCCAGCATCAGTCTTCAGCCTTTTGGTCCTGTTTCTCTGACAGACATTTATTGTAGAGCAGGGATTATGAAGGACTTACCTACCCTGTCTTGGAAGAGCTAGGCTGTCGACTTCCCTGCTAGCCAGGATTTTCAAGAGGAGCAGAACTTATAGAATGAATCCATCCATCCATCCATCCATCCATCCATCCATCCATCCATCCAGAATCTCTCTCTCTCAAAAAGCTGTGGTCTAGCTAATCCAACAATGGTTGTTCGCCAGTGGAAGAATCCAGTAGTTGTTCAGTCCACAAGGGTGGACATCTCAGCTGGTCTTGAGTGTACACTGGAATCTTGAAGAAGTAGGTTCTAATGCCAGTGAAGGAAGAAATGGAGTTGCTAGGGAAAATGAGAGAAAGCAGGCAAAGAAAAAGCAAGCTTCCTTTTTCCATGTCCTTTATAAAGACTGTCACTGAAATGTGTGGTCCAGATTAAAGGTGTATCTTCCTACCTCAAAAGACCTGGATTAAAGGTGTATTGTCCCACCTCAAAAGATATGGATTAAAGGTGTATTGTCCCACCTCAAAGATCCATATTAGAAGTGAGCCTTCCCACTTCAAATAATTAGATTAAGAAAAAAAAATCCCTCATAGGTGTGCTCCATCATTTGGGTTTTAGTTAATTCTAGATGTAGACAGGTTGACACCCATGGAAGCCATCATAGTTACTCCCACAATGTCTGTGCCACTGTTGCACCAGTGTATCATGTAGACTGGACACTGCTGTAGATCAGAGTGTTTGTAGCTGGATTGGTATTTAGCTTTTTTTAGTAGCATGCAGAATACCTTCCAGTACCATGAACTGTATGCATTCACATTTCTGATTGTCCACGAAAATTTCAGTCCACAGAAGTATGGAGTCCCTTAGAAAGACCCAAATGAGAGCAGCTTTTCATTTGGTCACCATCTTTGTCTCTTCATAGCTACAACCTAGTATCAAAATCCAAAGAAAAGTTTACAATATTCTTTTAATATTAAACTATTTTAATCAGTTATTTGACAATTTGGTATAATAAATATTGATCACCCAGCTCTTCTTATATCTATTCCCTTTTACTTCACACTCAAGATTGTATCCTTTTTTTTTAACCCCCATCAAGAACAGTTTCTATTGTACAATTATTTTTGGTTGTGTGGTCTTACATGTGAGCATGGTAATTTGTTTTGTTTTGTTGACTTGTTTTGAGATAGGCTTTCTCTATGTAGCTCCAACTGTCTTAGAACTCACTATCTAGCCAGCCTACCCTTGAATTCACAGATATTCACCTGCCTTTATCTCCCAAGTAGTGTTACTAAAGTCATGCACTACAAATCCCAACAGGAACAAGGTAATTTGTTGACTTTTTGTGTGGGTTTGTATATTTATGGCTATGTGTGTGTTTGTGTAGTCAGAGAACAGTTTGTGTGGGTTATCTCATTTTATCCTTTGGGTCCAGGGATTGAACTCAGGTTGTCAGGTTTGGCAACAAGAACCTTGACATGCTGAGTCACTTTAGTGGCCTCATTTATATTATTCTGAACTTTCCTAAATTCCAAAGTACTTAAGGAAATTGCCTTCTTGTTTAATGTGTGTGTGTGTGTGTGTGTGTGTGTGTTTGTGTGATTTGTTATGTGCTAAGGGGGCAACTGTAGAACATATTTTTTCCTTATTTTTATTAGTTGAGAATTTTGTATGATGTATTTTGATTTAAAAAATGCATCAAGTTGAATTTGTGCTGCCCATATAATCTTGGATGTATGGCCATCCATTAGAGTATGGATGTGGTCAACCTACTTGAGCCACATCCTAAAAGAGAACTGACTCTTTCTCTCTTCTTGTAATTATCAATTGCTAATATTCCTTGTCTAGAGGTAGGTATTCATGTCTACCTCCTCTTTATGCTATTCTTTTTTATGGCTTTGAAATTGTACAGGTTTTGTGCATGCTGTTATAACTGCTATGAGTTCACATGAACAACTTCCCTGTTGTGTCCACAACACTGTTTAATTGTAGTTACCTATCACTTCTGACTGTTATAGTCCTTCTTCCTCCTCTTTTACAATGATCTATAAGCCCTGGGGAGTGGGAATCACACACACACACACACACACACACACACACACACACACACACACACACGTAGTCTATTTAGGGCTGAGAATTCTTCAGTCTTTGTTCTTTAAACCTTGATCAGATATGGGTCTCTGTGTTAATCATTGTCTACTGCAGAAAAAAAGTTTTTTTTTTAATGAATGCTGAGAGATGCACTAATTTATGAACATAATGATAAATAATTAGAAGAAGTCAGCTTAATACTATGTCCATTGATCAGAATAATAGCCATAGATTTTCCCATAAAGCCCAGACCTGTATAGTCAAGATTCTGGGCTCCAATAATGGTACCAGGTATGGGTTTCATCTTGTGGAACAAATCTTTTTTTAATGTTTAATTATTACTTTGTTACATCTCCATTGCCACCCCCTCCATCCACCCCCTCCTGGGCCCTCACTTCCACCCTCCACCCCCTCTCTCACCCCTCCTATGCTTCCGGTGTGGGGTGTCTCTGTGTATCAGCCCCCACCCCCCAGTTTGTTAGTCACATGAGGTCTAAGAGCTTCCTCTTGCACAGGAGGCATACATGGCAGTTCCACTAGGGTGGAGTGTCCCACTGACAGGTAACCAAGTCCATGTTCCTGTCTTTTGGGTCTATTGATTGTAGGATGGTTATCCTGTACTATATGGCTGAAATACAGTTGTAAGTGAATATATGCCATGTGTATCTTTCTGAGTCTGAGTTAGCTCACTCATGTTGAGCTTTTCCCTCTCCTTACTCCTCCTTGTTCCATGCTACCTCTTCTCCCACCCAGATCCACTCCCTCTTCACCTCTCACTAGGAAACAAACAGACTTCCAAGGGATAGCAAAACAAAATAAAACACCAGAAAACAAACTATAACAAGAGGAAACAAAACCCAACACATTGGAACTGGATAAAACAAACAGACTGCAAAGAGCCCATGAGAAGGTACAAGAGACAGAGATGTCATTCCTTCACACACCCAGAAGTCTCATAGAAACACTGAATTGGAAGCAATAGTATATACTCAAAGGACTTGTACAGTAAAAGGAAAGAAAGAAAAAAAAAGAGAATAAAATAAAAAATAGAAGGGAAAACCCAGACATGACTTTATGAGACAAAGAGCCTCTGAAGATGCCATTGAATTCTTTTTCTGTTGGCCATCCAGAGCTGGGTATGCTGTGTACCCTTAAGAGCCATTTGTTTTCCCAGTGAGATTCCCTTGGAGGAATCTAAATTGTCATTTACAAGTGGCTATCAATTTTTGGTTGTTTCTGGGCTACATAGGGGACATGTAGGCATTGTCCTTTCAGTTCTAGGGCTCCGATCTGGTGCAGATCCCTGCAGGCCCTGTGCTTGCTGCCTCAGTTTCTTTTAGTTCATATGTGCTTGGATCATGTTGATTTAGAGGGCTTTGTTTTCCTTGTCCTCCACTCCCCGCTTGCTTTTCTATTCTTTCTACTTCCTTTTCAGTGGGGTTCCCTCAGCCCTGAGAAGAGGGACTTAGTGGGGACATCAAATGCTTGGGGCTAAGTATTCCAAGATCTGTCACTCTCTGTATAATGTCTGGCTGTGGGTTTCCTTATTTGTTCCCATCAGCTGCAGGACGCTGGTATCTGAGCAAGGCACTGACTTGTTTCCCTGGATGCAGTGCCTCCCTGACATTCTTAATAGAAGTTCTATTTTTGTTGATGGGGATCAATAAAGGTGAGCCCTTATCAAGTTATTTTGATTCTTGGGTTACCTTTGTCCTTACTGTCTCAGCTTGGAAATAATCTGGATTGATCTGGTGGACCATCGTAAAAAATGTGTTTTACTAAGGTATGTGGTGATTATATGTCAAGTTATATCTTTCAAGCATGAAAATCACATTATGATTCTTATATTTAATTAGTGCTCCCAAATTCACATTGATGAAGGATGTCTCTGAATCCAATGGTTTCCTTTTCTCTGTCAAGTTCCTAGCATTTGAATAAAATAATTTCCCTTTAATTGCTGTGGATGACAAAGATATTTTTTTCATAGCTCTTTTATGTCAAAATTTCTCCCACTAAATTTGAAGGAAGAGAAAAACACACTCCAATGAATTTAGTAAAATTAGGAACTTATTGGCTGCATGAAATAAAGTATAGATTCAGAAGTTCAATTCATACTATAAAGATTCTGCTCAACCTTGATGTAATTAGTGTGGGAGAACTGACCCCACTACTCATTTCATTGAGGTGGTTTGAGCACAGGAGAGATCCCCTACTCCCCCTGACCCCCAGCTGGGAGAGCTGGCCAGGGAGTCATGAGAGCTGGAGATCTGGCCCTACCCCTCAATGCTGGCCTGCACCTTGCCTGGGCAGGGCCAACCCCCAGGGCATGAGAGCAGGAGAGCTGGCTCTGCCTCTTGCTAAGGGATTGGGGAGCTGACTGGGGCAGGGCTGGAGAACTTGCTCTGGTGGTGAGGTGTGGAAGAGGTGGAGGGCTGACCAACTCAGCTACCACCTAGGCTCAGATCCAGGACTTTGAGTAGGTCCACCTCAACCTCTACCCCATCTGTGATTGGCCGGAGCACATGAAGGGAGCTGGTCCTGCAGATCCAAAGCTGCAGGATCTCCATGATACAGGGCAACAACAAGATATTCTAGGGGAGTCCCTGTAAGGATCCAGTATAGATAATGTAGCAGAAGCCAAAGGCCTCGAACCAGACCAATGACTCATTGCAATGAACACTTGTAAATAAAGATGTTGGGGATAAAAGGGATACTGTGTGTCAAACTGTGACACACAATAGCTTCCATGACAAGATGGTTTATTTATTTATTTATTTTTACTCTTTGTTTTTTATTTTTTTACTTATTTTCTTTTGGGGGAGGGTAGATACGAAGGAACGGGAAGATGAGTGGGGTTGGGATGCATGATGTGAAACTCACAAAAATTCAATAAAGCTTAAGGAAAAACCCACAGCAGATTCTGTTTGCCTCTATCTCTTGGGCCAGGTTACTTTGGTCTTGCTCTTTTGTTTGACTGTGTAGCTATTTTCCAGGCGTTAGGTCTCAAACCCAGGACAAAAGGCTAGCTGAAATGCCTATTAATACTAATTAATATTAATTACATATCAAGGCCGATCTTGGCCCCAAGTTCTCCCTGAGTCCCTGTGTCCCTCATGTATGGCTGACATACCCTGCTCCTTAACTTAAACTTCTCCAGCCCATGGTCTGGGATGCCCTTCCCCTTAGCTGCCCTTCCCTATATAATCCATCCATTTTGGCTACACAGTCCTTTTTTATCCCTTTTTACTCTGGCCTTCCTGGCCTCTTGGTCACCTAGTCTCCTGGTCCCATACTCCCATCTCTTCACATAGCCCTGCTCAGGGTCATGTTCATTCTATACTCTCACAGATGTCTGTAGCTCTGGCCATGCTCTCCCTCACATATACAAGAAATGTGGGAACAGTTGTTTATTTTATTTCTTTTTCATTCATCTGGGAGCTTATTTAGCTTTTGTATTGGACACAATGTCTGATTACAGGATCTACCTGTTGGCCTCTGAATTGTTCTTATGCAGTCTTACAGTGTGGTGGACACAGCCCAGGCAATGGCCAGTCTTAAATCATTAGCTAGTACTAGCATAGACCTCAAGACAGACTCTTCATGTTACAAGGGTCATGAGCTTCTTGAATCGATTATCTTGGTTGGCCAAGTGGAATATACCCACCAGGAGATCTCTGGTCATGCTGAGGGTTCAGAGGGATGGCCAAGACTGAGATATAGGAAAAAATGGCTCTTAAAGTAGAATTTCTCTTTTTCTTTTTCATTGTTCTTATCTATCTATCTATCTATCTATCTATCTATCTATCTATCTATCTATCTATCATCTATCTATCTATCTATCTATCTATCTATCTATCTATCTATCTATCTATCATTTACTCAAGTTACATCCTCATCACAGCCCACATCCTCCCCACTGGGTCCTACCTTCCCACCCTCTTCCCCCCTCCCCTCTCTTCTTCTCCTCAGAATTTCTCTTTTTAAAAATTATTTCCTTTTGGGAGCTAGAGAGATGGCTCAGCTGTTAAGGGCTCTGATTGCTCTTCCAGAGGACCTGAGTTCAAATTCCAGCACCCACATGGCAAGTCACAACTGTCTGTTACTCCAAGATCTGAAACTCTCACATAGACATGCAGGCAAAACACCAAAGCATATAAAATAAATGAAAAAAAAGGCATGGTAACACACTTTTATTTTTTTTTTTTGAGACAGGGTTTCTCTGTGTAGCCCTGGCTGTCCTGGACTCACTTTGTAGACCAGGCTGGCCTTGAACTTGCAGAGATCTGCCTGCTCTGCTTCCTGAGTGCTGGGATTAAAGGCATGCACCACCAGGCCCAGCAGGAGCACACTTTTGAAAAATTACTTCTTTTATATTTTCTTGAGATTATAATATAATCACACCATTCTTCCCTTCCTCTTTCTCCCTCCAACCTCCTTATCTATCTCTCTTTGCTGTCTTACAAATTCATGGCCTTTTTTTCATTAATCATTGTTACACGAATATATGCTTATTCATAAATGCCTAAATAGTTTCCCAAAAACACTCTTCAGAGGAATTTGGAAAACAAACGGGGTAAGAAAAAGCAATATTATTCCTTGGGAAATGAGTGGTTTTTCTCTTCTGGATAGGAAGTACCAAAGATATTCTCTTGTTTCTCTTTGTTTTTTTCAACTTTGCAATTTTTCACAAAAAGTAACCTCTTGCCTGACTCCCCTAGTTTTCAGAGACTGTGTGTTTCTTGGGTTCCCATTTTCTCTTCTTGTATTGCAAGTATGCACAAACATTGGATTCTGCATTGTTGTCCTGTCCTTCTTTTCTAGAAATTTTCTGTTATCAGCACTTTTAAGTTGTTTGCATTTAGAGTTGGTTTGCAGTAATCATACTCTGAAGGGACTGATTCATAAATCAGAACCCAGCTTATTTACACACGGAACTCCATCTAGTGTAAGCTATGATTAGCACCAGCTGTCTTCCCAGCACAAGACTCTCTGACATCAATATATGTGGGAAACTCAATTTGTTAGTGCTAGATGGCCTTGGCAAGTATACGATCAGCTAGATCGAAGGGAATTAGATGGATTTAAGGCACAGCTCCTTTAAGTTTCAGGATAGCCTGAGGGAATTATGCTTCCCCCAGTAAGCATAGGCCTGAGCAGCAATCAGTTCAGGTGTGGCGTCTTTGTTGTGCAAGTTAGCTTCTGTAACTAGTGGTGGGTTCCAAGTCCCTCAATTCCCAGCATTCTTGTTGGTATTAATGGATCCCATTTTCTTCCCATTTTTTTTTTTTTTTTTTTTTTTTGCTTCTAGGACTGATCTTAGGTAGACCTGGTGTATCCATACTATTTTCTCAGTGTGTCATACATTTTTTTGTAGTACAATTATTTTAAAATTTTTATTCAAGAAAAACATATAATGGAAACTGACCATAACTATATGGAACATAGCACTTATTCTCTGCTTAAAAAAGTAATTTCTTTTTCATGTGACTACAATTTGGTTTCTTCATTCCTGCCTTTAAAATTTTTTTTAGAAGAAGCCCATAAAACAGTATCAATGCTCAGTTCAGGTTGACAAATTGATTGAAGTGTGTGGTGATGCTTGTAGAAAATTAAAAACAAAAGCAACATTTGCTTATCTAAACATAAGAGATAGATAGGGCGTCTTCAAAAACCTCAAGAGATCTGCAGAATATGGCATTCAAAGATGTTTTCTTACTTAGGATTTTTTGATATCGAGACATGTCATCCATCTCCTGACAGCACCCCCTATTCTACTCCAAGTAGAAGATGAGCATTGAAGAATCTCCAGTGTGAGATGGTTGAATTAGTGGCAAACCTATCTCTTGGCAAGAAAAATCCCTTGCTTCAACTGTAGACAGACTGCTGTGGACAAAACTTGGAAGCAGGTAAGTCGACAGCCTAGCTCTGCCAAGACCTGGTAGGCAAGTCCTCCATAATTCCTGCTCTACAATCAATGTCTGTCAGAGAAATGGGGCCAAATGGCTGAAGATTGATGCTGTAATGTATGGAGAGAAAATGGGAACTGTCCAGGCAGCCACTGGTATGTCATTTCTTAGTTTTGGAAGCTGAGGGCCCTGCACTTCCTATATAATCATATATATTTATCCCTCTCAGGTCTCTGAGGTGGTTGAAGAATAGATAGCTAGAGTCTCATAGTTAAATTTTGAGTTGTTTAGGAATCAAGAGTGTGTTCTGGATCTAAGAAGATGTTTTTAAAATTGTGAGGCAAGTTATTTTGAACGCTGAGTTAGATATAGAACTTTAAACTCATGGAGATGGTTAGATAGTAGAATGTTAAAGTCAGGTGCCAAATACATATGGACTGGACATTGGGAATGTATGCTAAGCCCTATAACTCTCATAATTGTGGCCTTTTATTTCTGTTTTTTTTTTGTGTTGTATTTATTGTTATAAGAGAAAGAACCATTTGTTGGACTGAAAGGGGGAGCTGTAGGGGGGAAAAGATATACCTTAAACTAAAAAAAAAAAAGGGTAGAGGATGGGGGAGTTGAGGGGGAAGAGGGTAGAAGGGTGGGACAGGAGGGGGGAGTAGGGAGGGGACTGTGATTGAGATGTAACTTGAAGAAATAAAAAATAAATTATAAAAAAAGAAAATTAAAAACAAAACAAAAACCCTGCAGATCTGTACACATTTTGCTTTGCATAAAATATGAGGGAGATATAGGAGTAAATAAAATGGAACAAGGCTGGAGAAAACTTCGCATAAAAGTTGACACAGAATTTTGGATTATCACTATAATCTCCTTGTTCAGAAGAATAGAAAGAGAGTGAGTAAAAAGAGGGGGCTAGCACAATACAGCATAGCACAGAATGTGGAGGAGTCAGGGGAATAATGCAACACCGCACAGTACAAATTATAATGATGGCTTGGGAAGAGTTGCTATAAGATTTGGGGATGTAGGTCATAGTACAGTAAGAAGTAAGTTTTCAGAGATACAGAGTCCCATGAAAGGAAGACATCAGAGAACCTGGATGGCATCATCACTTTCAGTGAAAAGCAGAGTGATGCCTGCTTCAGGAATATTGGATTGATCATTGTATGTTGAAGGTAGTTGAGAGAAAAGGTAGGCTACTGGGATAAATAATTAAATCATTCCTTTACTCAAAGCATGAGCTGATTTTCATTTGAAATATAGAAATGGAGAAAAATACGATGTAGACGTGAAATAAGAGTTAATAAATTTGATTGCATATCATGCACAAGGCATAGATATGAAAACAAAAAAAATAAAATATTTCAAATTTGTGGGATTAGTTACAAAGAAGAGCTGGTTTGGGGATAAGAAGACAGGCTCAGGTGCAGGTAGGCAAATTCAAATATGGAATGAGTAGATTTTTAAATGTAGTCACCACAAAATGATATCTATGTGAGGTAACATCTATGTTGGTTGCTTTGATCTGGCCATTATACATACGCTTTGTTTCCAAATATCATCTTAAGATGATAAATATATACAATATAGTCTACCAATTCAGAAGAGAAAATAGTAAATTAAGAAAAAAAATGAGGACCAGGCATAGAACCATATATATTTAGTCCCAGAACTTGGGAGATGAGGGCTGTAGATTACTGTGGGTTCAAGGCCAGCCTGGGCTACCTGGTGAGTTCTAGACCAGGATGGGGATATGACAAAGCCCTGTCTCAAATACAAAAAAAAAAATCTGAAAAAAAACCCCAAATCAGACAAAAAGAAAATATGGGATGAGAGAATTGGTCAGGATTGAACATGCATTTTAGTTTTATATGTTTAGGAAATTAGGAAAATAAAAAGTTAGCCTTTAAATGATAAAATGAGTGTAAGTGCAATTTCCTAGTCTTTGTACTACATGTGGAAGAAAGGATGCTGTAGACATAAAACTAAAGCAGTAAACATTTATCAATCCATTTCTTTGTACTGTGTACCATTCTACCTCTTTTATGTGTACCTTTCCCCCACTTAATCTGCATTATAGGAAAGGAAACAGAAGTGTGAAGAAAAACCAGGGTGCTTTGGTAAGAGTTTTGTTTCTTAAAGAACCCAATTATGATATGAGAATGCTTTTGTTTTAATCCTAGGTGTGGGGCTACTTCAGTTTGTCCACACCTGTAAACTATAAGTGCCTCGTGGTAGCAGGGGCATGGCTTAGCCTGTTGCAGAAAGCTAATTCTGAGGATTCCAGAGAGGTGTGTAAAAAGCCAGAGCCGCAAGAAGTAGGGGGAGCACTCTGAAGTGGGGAGTTCCAAAGGAGGAAGAGGCTGTTGGTCCCCCAACTGCTGCTGGTTTGTCCTGCTGCTGTGTTTCCTGGTTTACTGGTTTGCTGTGTATGGTGTGGCTAGTTTTCTGGACTTCTGGATATTGTGACTACTGAGATTGGTATTGCCCCCAAAGAACCCGATGACCCTCGTCAGCAGGAAGTGGTTCAAGAAACCTACATCTATTTCCCCTCTAATCTTCTTTTCCTCCCACCTAGTGTTGGGGAGATTGGAAGGAATAAGGATTGGAAGGGAGGTAGAGGTATTAAGTACAGTAAAATTAATTAGAGTGTATAATAAAACAGAAATAATAAAGCCACTTTCTACAAAGTGCAGTCTTAAAGAAAAAGGAATTTCAAGTTTGACATTTCTGTCAACTCCTCTAGAAGAATTAAATGCCCTGAGAAAGATCATCAATTTTATTTTTTTGAAACAACAATTTTATTAATTCATATAAGTTCAGGGGATGCGTTTTAGGAAATGAAATGGAGCACATCAGAAGTAGTGGGAAGGGAATCTACATAAGAGCATGGCAGCTAGTGGGAGGATAAAGATCATAGGAATGTAGTGGTGAGGATTGTTAAGGGTGGAACTAGAGTATGTTAGAAGAGGACATATAACTAAAGGAAGATGGAAAATACAGAATCTAGGACGCTAGCACAAGCTTGGAAGCCTCAAGAGTAGGAGCTGTGTTCTTGGCTAGAGTAATGGGATGATGATGTAGGGAAGTGCTAACAAAATAGCCTGAAGCTGTTTCTACCTAAGCACCTCACAAAATGCCTTACATGATCTTTGCTGGATTGAAAAAGAAGCAGGAATTAAATTTATAAAGTGTTAAGGAGTGAGAGGAGAAGTTGGTCAGGAGGGAAGAAGCTGAGGTTAAAGAGAATCTGTCTTAGGCCAGGCAGTGATAGGAACTCTGGAATGTTGGGGGCTGCAACTATCTGGGCATTGCTTTTGCAAAAGTAAGTGGCTGCCTTCATGTTATCAATAATTTCTCATTATTTATTATTTCATGTGAGACAGTTTGTCTCCTCTTCTTACCACAGTTTTTCTCTCCTACTGACTCTATAGTAACTTATTTTATTACGTAAAAATTCTGCCAAGATGGGTTTAAATTTGTGTGTTTTAGGCATAAATACAACCCTAAGTACAAGACATTTCTTTCATTTGGAGTTTTCACAAACTCCACACTTTTGTGTTTTGCATCATCCTTTGAGAAGTACCAGGCTTTAAGCTCCTTGATACACTTTTTAAATTACTTTACATCTGGTAGCATGTTCATGTTTTGTGGAAAAATAGATGAAGCAGACTAAAGTAATTATACCCCTAAAAATAAACGCAATACATTTATTATGTACATGATAGATTTCACCTGATGTCTATATCATCTTGAATATGGGCTTCCTTTTTCTGTGATACAATGATATTATGTTAAAATATACCAAACACTGTATTGTCACGCAGTCAAGTGCATAGTTGTTTGAAGCTGGTCATTTAGCATTGATTCTTTTCTTGTGTCAAGGCATAGAAAAGATGCTATTACATTGAAAACATATAGGTTAATGGTAGGGAGATGGACTTCTTAATAACAATTATGTGCTGGCTTTGTCTCTTCTAGGAGTCAGAATGCAAAATCTGAGTTTAATTTTCTATTCTTGTTTCTGTTCAGGGTTTTCCCTCTGATGTCAGCAGTAGTGATGGCAACCTCTTATGCCTAAACTTAGTCCTGTGCCCGAAGGGGGAGGCTGGGAAGTACAGTCATTGCTCTTAGGTCATTATACATGAAAGTCAAGATTTCTATTTTGAAAAACAGAAGGGAAGTATGATGGTACATAATATTTAATAGTCATTTCTAAAACACAGGCAATTCTCAAGGACTGAGAATTTTGAAGAATGAGATGATAATATGATTACCAGAGGCAAAGGAACGAATTTGAATAAAGCAGGTAGTTTAGCTAAATATTTTTGCTACAACACAATCTACCAAAGCTTTTATTGCTAAGCTATTTGAAACTTGGAGATATTTGTGAGACTATGCTAACAGGTAAAGTGGGGGTGTGGGTATGTACACACCTGACCTTCTGGCTTGTGGAAGAAATATCCATGTTGGAAGAAAAAGCAAGTAATTTTACATGCTAGGTCTCTTTGGTGCTTAAAATTAATAATATTATTTTAATTCCCTTCTGTCACTGTTCTGGACCTTGCTTTCATTTTTTTCCAACCTATACAAATCGTAAGAACTTAGAAAACAGTCCTTCTCAATTTCAAATAAAGGCAGAGTGATGATTCTGAAATTTTGAAGTTTCAAAATTCAGTAAGAAGCTACCATGCAGCAATATTTACAGTTAATACAGTTTAGTTTATTACTTTACATAAAGGAGCCACCACGGTCAAGCCTATGATGAAGGTGGAAATGTCTTCCCTGAAAACTAATGAATAGAAAAGAGAATATGGACAAAAGCACAAGAGCAAGTCAATAAAGTGCATTGCTTCTTTTCCTCTGTCCCTCCATCCGTCCCTCCGTCCCTCCGTCCCTCCCTCCTGTCTCCTTCTCTTTCTTCCTTCCTTCCCTTTACACTAGTGATCCTTATACTATATTGGCTTTTGCCATATGTTTTAGAAATTTCTAAGGCTTATCTGGCAAAAACATGTACAACTTTGCTAGAATACAATGTAGTCTTGCACTAAATTCTCTCAAGTGTTAGGATTAATGGTGTCTGCATTTCCTCTCATATTCTTACTGGATAGACATTTGTATTCTCACATACATTTGCATTAGAATCTTTATACTAAGAAAGACTAATTAAAAGACATTTCCTGGTTATATTAAGCAATTACATTATATTCCTGGAGTTTGGATTTCTATGATTTTTTTTTCTCTGATGAGATTGGATGCTGGAGGAATGAGGCATCCCCTATTTATATCACATGCTTCTTGTTCATGATTAGAATTCTTGGGTATAATCCCCCTGATTTATCTTCATAATGACCAATATATTTTTTACAGGAGGGTGGTAGAGGGTAACTGCTCACATCAGAAATCCTAAGCAGGCATTGCAAGCAGAATGAGCCCAAATCCGCTGATCTCTAGTGATTTCCTGTTTCTGAAACACATCCCACTTAATTACAGGAGTAGACAGACACTGAGCAGCCCACAGACAATGATGGATAACTTGATTATGTTTTATAATTTTCTTGACTTGACAAGTATTGGCAAAGGCAATACATTAGTCTCACAGTCTAGGGCATCAAATGTCATAGTGATAATGGGGTTTGGGACGGTGTGGTTTCCTTTGTTGACAGGCTGCCACATGCTGTTCTGTGCCTTTTAGACGAGTGCTTGGAAGAGTTAAGAGAAAGTTTCAAGGAGGTGAGAAGTGTATGAATCAGTCCCTGGATATCCTGAGGCTCTGAAGAAAATGACTTGAAACAATTCCAGCTCTCACTTGTCCCCTTCAATCAATTCCCAGCTGGAGTGTGACAGAAGGCAGATGATAGGAAAAGGAAGGGGCGCAATAAAGTACAACTTCCCCATAAGAGAAGAAAAGTTTCTCAGTGGAAAGAGAATGGAAGAGACAAAAGGGAACGGAGTTTTCTTGGAGTGGGAAGATTACAGCAAAACCTTTAGCTGTTCTAAACATCAGCTGGGAGAGCTGGTAAGGAGTTGAAACAGGGAAAACACTGGCTGGTGGAAAAGGGCTTCACCACAAGCCACGTATTTGTGCTAGATTATCTGTCAATTTTTGCTAACTGGAAATCACCCTGATTGCCCTGGTGAGTTGAAAATGAAGATATAGGAATTTCTGGATAAGGTTTTTTTGTTTGTTTGTTTGTTTATGCATTTGCACATGCCTGTGTGTGTGTGTGTGTGTGTGTGTGTGTGTGTGTGTGTGTGTGTGTGACATCTCTGAATATCCTTGAACTTGCCCCAAACCCTCTATAGGTATACACGCAGACATGGCATATATACACAAAGACACACATGCACATAAATTAACAATAAATCTTTTCTGCTTTTTGAGACAGGGTCTCACTGTGCAGCCTTGGATGTCCTGGAACTACGTTGACTAAGCTGGCCCAGTCTATGAGAAGGAATCCCTACCCAACACTGCTAGGATAACCACGGACCAGAAACTAGATAGTCCAGAGACATTCGGTAAAACCAAACACTATTGGTCTAAAAGAAAAAAAATGTATCAACAAAATGACTGCTAATGATATTTTACTATATGCATAGATCAGTGCATTATCTAATCATCAGAGAGCCTTTCTCCAGCAGCAGATGGGAACAGATGTAGAGACCCACAGCGAGACATTACATGGAGAGTCTAAATGGGAGGTTTCCATCAAGCCCCTCCCCTCAGAGCTCAGGGAATCCTGCAGAGATTGTAAGAGCCAGAGAGGATGGATGGTACCAGGAGATCATGGTCCTCTGACTCAATGAAGCAAGGTGTATACAAGCTTAGAGAGACTGAAACAGCAAACACAAGGGCTCATGGGTCTAAAGCAGGTCCTCTGTGTATATATTTTTATGGGACTCCTGACTGTGAGAATGAGTAGGACTCTGATTCTTGTGCCTGCTCTTGGAATTCTTCTCCTCTTGTTGAGTTGGCATGCCCAACTTCACTATGATAATTTTTGCTTCTTATTAAATTTTATTTTGTTATGTTTGATTGTTTTCCCTTAGAAGCCTGGTCTTTTCTAGTAAGAGACAGAAAGGGAGTTTATCTGAAGGGAGTGGAAGGTGAGGAGTAACTGGGAGAAGGAGGAGGACAGGAAACTATAATCAGGATATATTGTATGTGAAAGGAGTCTATATTCTTTCTTTTCTTTTCTTTTTTCTTTTTGCATTCATTGAGAATTTACTGTGTGCTAAGCATGGTCACCTGGATTCCTTACAATAATTAGCAAAGAAGAGTTTATCATTCTAACTGTCAAGGAAGAAGCTGAGGCCCAGACAGCAGACCTTTGCAAGGAGTCTATTTTCAATAAGAGGAAAAGAGAATAAAAAAGCAAATGAGGGAAAACATGGGATATTTGTATTTCTGTGACTGACTTAATTTGTGCAATATGATTATATTCTATTTATATTTTCCTGAAAATGACATTATTTTATTCTTTATGTCAAAAAATATTGCACTGTGTATATATGGGATATTTTCTTTTCTCTTTTGGTGGATATAGATTGATCCTATAACTTTGTACTGAAATTTTAATATAGCATCATGGCTGCTCTGGCAAGGGATCATATCCAAAGACTTTCTAGGTCTATGCAGTCCAACTGGAATGGAGATATACTCTGGATTACAATACAATCTGGCTGGAACACAGACATGCCCTTAGTACACACTTTAATCCCAAATGATGAAGGTAAGGTTAGTTTATAGAATGAAGCAGCCATGTTTGAAAATGACATCTAATTGAGTGGCAGACAAAGTCATGAATCATAGAAAGATTTGACAGAATGAGTCAGAGTTAGGATGTACCTAACTCTCAGGAGAACAGGATAGGAAAGAGGGCTACTTATGAGCACTGTAGGGAGAGAGAGGATAGTTTATTTTTACTGATTTTTTTTAAAACCAGGACAGTTTTAAAGAGATAGGTTGCAGAGAGAACAAGCTAGACACAGGTGAAGTCAGAATATTTCCAGAAGTAGTTTGATGCCAGGCAGAGCAATTCAGTCAGAAGCCAAGAGAAGCCAGTTTGAATCAATTAATGTGAAGAGGAGTTTGGGTCAAAACAGCTGAGTTGAACCAGCCAGTGAGAGTTCAGAAAGAGCTAGAAAGGCCTGGGAACGGCTTTCATCTCATCCTTTCACCTGAGGAAATAAAAAAATTTACATACTTTAGCTATTGTGAATAATGATGCAATAAACAATGATGTGCAAATATGTCTGGGATATATTGACTTGGAATCTTTCGGGTCAATACCAGGAGTGGAATAGCTGTGTCCTAAAGTAGATGTATTTTAGTTTTCTGTGAAACCTCCATGCTGATTTTCTTAGTGGCTGGATTCTCTCATGCTTGTATCTGTGCCAGAATTTGTTATTATTTGCTTTCTGAATGACTGCCATTCTGATTAGAGTGAGATGGAATCTCAAGGTAGTTCTAATTCATATCTTGAGAACTGTCTGTTGTGTGTAGTAGAGGAAGGGTTCTAGGTAATGGGTAAAGAAAATACACATTTATTTTGGCAATAGAATACTATTGAGTCATATAAGAAAATCCTGTCAACTATAACATAGGTAGAATTGGAAGTCATTACTTTAAGTGAAGCAAGAGCATGGAAACAAAATCAAAACTTTCCTTTTTTAATTAATTTATAAAACCCAATGAGATAATATTGCAGAAAAATGAAGTGGAATGTAATCAATAGATACTAGGGAGGGTGTGGACGAAGGGGAACTCAATGAAGTTCTGCGAAGAGCATCAGCATAAAAAAGCACAGCGTGGAGAAAGCATATCTGGTTCTTCTTCAGCACAGCAACTAAGGTTAGAACAGCCACTGAGGAACTTCGAAATGACAACATCACAAAACTCCCAGCACGAAAGTGGCCAGTGCTTGAAGAGATGGAAATTCTTGTTACCCTGGCTTGAAGACCACACTGTGTATGCATACACTGATGCTATCACAATGCTCCTCATTTAAAGATGTACATATAAAATGAACAGTAAATGTACTTCAAGGATGAAAAATAATAATTATTTTCTTAAAATTTAAGGTGTTTTTAAGTATGTATTCTAAACTAGAAAGACAAAGGCATTTTAAATATTTTTCAGTCTAGCCTTACAACTCTGAAGAATTGGAAATGGAGGTGATTGGAAAAGTTAAATTGTGTTTTGAAAGCTAACATTCTTTTCTACTGAAGATTTTAACTTACATCAGGAAATTCTTTTGGTATTAAGAAAAAAATTGAAATGAAACATTGTCCCTGTTGATTTTCGTATTTTATCTTTCCATGCTTTTCATCTTTATTGACCTGCAGAAAGATTTTCTAGAGGTTTAGGCTTAAGATCTGCAAATATGATAGAGAGATAGAACTAATGTATGCAAATCCCATGCGACCTGATGATGATAGATAAATTTCACTTTGTGTGAGGACATAAAACATTCTTAGTAGGACCAGCGCTGGGGGATTTCTTTTCACAGTGTTGAATCCCATTTTGCACATTACTTTTCTATATCATTGTATATTGAAGCATGTTTGTGAGTAAAATAGAGCTTAAAAGCATTTCTTAGTTCCACACAGAACCTTTCTTAACCTTGAATTCTCTCATCTTCTTTGGAAACCCCACTTACCTATTCCATTATATAGATAATTCTCTTGTGTTTTCTTTAAACTGAGGATGAGTTATGACTCTATCAAATATTCCAATAAATGGCTCTAAGAGAAGAAAGCATAGCGAAGTTTCACATCTAAATGACATGTTCGAGCAGACTGGCTGATGATAGCATATACCTCAATGAACTTTTGGGAGGAAATAAGTCACAGTACTCATAACATTTCAGTACCACAAACCATGAAGAGCCACTGTGGTGGGGAAGATGCAGTGGTCATAATGGAAACATCTATTATGCATGGATCAATTCCCTTATACTATCAGGATGGTGTACTTCACAGTAGGGGACTGGTGGGAAGCAGATTTTTATAGTCCTTTTCTGTAACTTTAGAGTAGATCAGAAGTCAAATGTGCTGTCCTCATAGAGAAAAGTTCCCCTAATTCTTATAACACAGCCCTTGAGGCCTGGCTCTTTTAAACCAATGGACAGGAAAGTTTTCCCAAGAGTCAGTTTATTCTTGGGTCTCTGGAGGCTGCTTTTAGCAATGATGACAAGGTTCATTGGGAATAACTTTCCGTTACATCTGCTTAGAAAAACCTAATGGCTATGATGGTTTATCCTAAGTAGAAACTGCTTTATATGGAAATATAGTGGCATTTCCTAGGTTCAAGTAGTTGTCTAAGTCCTATCTGAATAGTTTCCTTACCAATTTGCTTGTTTGGGGTCCTTATTGCAGTCTCAAATGCAGCATCCACTTGTGCCTTTTCTACCCTAGCCCCACTCCCAGGAATTGTAACTTAAAAAAACACATGGCTCTTTCTCTTATAACAATAAATACAATACAAAACAACAGAAATAATTAGGCCACAATTATGAGAGTTATATGGCTTAGCATACATTCCCAATGTCCAGTACATACATATTTGGCACCTGACTTTAACATTCTACTATCTAACCATCTCCATGAGTTTAAAGTTCTATATCCAACTCAGCTTTCATACTAACTTGCATCACAATTTTAAAAACATCTTCTTAGATCCAGAACACCTTCTCAATTCCTAAACAACTCAAAATTTAACTATGAGACTCTAGCTATCTAGTCTTAAACCACCTCAGAGACCTGAGAGGGATAAATATATCTGGTTATACAGGAAGTGCAGGGCCAGCAGCTTCCCAAACTAAGAAATGACATACCAGTGTCTGCCTGGACAGTTTCCAATTTCTCCCCATACATTATAGCATCAATCTTCAGCCATTTGGCCCCATTTCTCTGACAGACTTTGATTGTAAATCAGGAATTATGAAGGACTTGCCTATCCTGTCTTGGCAGAGCTAGGCTGTCGACTTACCTGCTTCCAAGTTTTGTCCTTTTTGGACAGCATTCTGTCTACAGTTGAAGCAAGAGATTTTTCTTGCCAAGAGATAGGCTTGCCACTAATTCAACCATCTCCAACGGGAGATTCTTTGATGTTCATCTTCTGCTTGGAGTAGAACAGGGGGTGCTGTCAGGAGCAGACATATTTCAATATCCAAAAAAAACCCTTAAGTTAAGAAAACATCTTTGAATGCCATATTCTGCAGATCTCTTGAGGTTTTTGAAGACCACCTATCTATCTCTTATATTTGGATAAGCAAATGTTGCTTGTCTCTTAGCAACTTGATTTCTGATTAGCTTATAAAATAACTATGATAGACTGTCATAGTACCTAACAAAATGACAAGCTTGAATGACTATTAGTTTGCATTTCTTAATCATCCTAAACAGTTTATGACAGTTGGTAGCAAAAGGCCAAAACTTCACATTTCATTTTTAAGATTACCTAGGTACAATACCTTAAAAAGAGTTACCCTTAATTTTGTATCAATATACAAAGATCAATGGACTGAAAGGGGGAGCTGTTGGGGGGAAAAAGATATACCTTAAAATTAAAAAAAGGAAGGGGATGGGTGGGTTGAGGGGGAAGAGGATGGGAGGGTGGGACTGGAGGGGGGAGTAGGGAGGGGATTACGATGGAGATGTAACTTGAAGAAATAAAAAATAAATAAAAAACCACATGATTTCTTCTCCACCCTATTTCTTATAATACTTAAGAGTGGGTTGCCTTGCACCATGGGTATTTATTTTGGATAGAATATTTATTCTCTTTCTTTCTGTTTTTTGAGACAGGGTCTTGCTATATGGTGTAGGTCGACCTTAAACTGGAGCCTTCAAAATGCTATCTGCTATCATACCTGTTGGATAGCATCTTTGACAATCAATATCCTCTTGTTTCCTTTCTCCTACTTCTATTCTCTCACTTTTTATTCCAAGCTGTAAGGATATGAAGTGAGCCTGGGCTTCAGGTATCAAGGAAATGTCACGTTGCCTTCTTAAATTGTCATGTAGGGGCTGTAGTGAAATTTAATGTTTAATGAAAATAGAAAAGTGGATAGGGTGAAATTCCAGCTTTCTATCACTAGGAAACTTTTCTTGTGGGAGATCAGAGAGGTACAGTGTGGAAAAGCAATATAGAATGGAAGAGAATGGAGAAGGGGAATTGCTGTTCCTGAAGGTAGAAAGGAAAGTATTTATAGTGGGAGATGCCATCATCCCATGGAAAATTCAGCGTGAGAGGCTGGGCAGAAGGAAAATAACTTTTTCTGTTATTTTCAATTAGTTGTAAGTAGTTGTCAGTATGTAATAAATGTCACATATTTTATTCCATTATCTTAACATAGAGAAGAGGTTGAGATACTTTCCACGCTTTAACAGCTTGGTGGACCAGAGGCACGATCTCTTTACTACTTTCTTAGACTGCAGAAAACGTGTGAGTTGCAAGACACCTGGGGGTCCCATATCAGGTATTTACATTATAATTCGTAACAGTAGCAAAATTACCATTATGAAGTAGCAATGAAATAATTTTATGGTTGCGGGTCACCACAACCTGAGGAACTGTAGTAACAGGTCACATCTTTAGGAAGGTTGAGAACCTCTTGACTAGAGGCTGAGAGAAGAGATAATGATTTCTCTCAATTCCAGGAGAGGATTCAGATCAGAGAAAATCATGTATTGATTCCTCAATCCCTTGGCATTACTGTACCTCATAGGAACTTAGACACAAATTCAAATAAAAGTCTGGCCAGATAAAAGACTTCAAGATACTTTGCCACTACTGTCTATTTGAATGGGGAGAGAAAATTTTCTTTTAATTTTAGTCAAACTGAGAGGAACATTTTGGGCTTTTACTAAACAGGTTTGTAGGCTATGCTTCACTTCTCGTGGGCATCCACAGTTGACCACAGACTTATGACAAGTGAGAGTCTTTTCTAGAGACTCCACAAATGTTAACTGACTAATCTTCATCTAAGAAAAGGTTCTTTCTTTTCATTACCCCTTACTTTTAGACAGATGGGGAAATGGTGGCACATATGATTATGTAGCTGGTATAGACAAGAAGAGGCAACGATGAGAATCAGACTGTTAGCAGCTCTTTTTAAGAAAAATTTTTAATTGAAAAAATTGTTTTCATATAATACATTCTGATCACATTTACCTCTCTTCCAGCTCCTCCCAGATCTTCCCTACCTCCCTATCCATCCAACTCCACATTCTTTCTTTCTCTTAAAACAACAACAAACAAACTACAAACAGAAAAAAAAGAAGCACACAAACACAAACACAGAAACAAAAATATACAATCAAAAGGCCAAAAAGATAAAAAGCATGAAAGTCTACAAAAAACACCATTGCATTTGTTTTGCACTGCCCAACTACTCCTGGGTATGGGGCCTGCCCTGGAGTGTGGTTAATATGCCCAGTAAGACTCCATTGCAAAAAACTAATTTTTCTTTAGCATCCAGGTACCAACTGCAGATAGCATCTTTCTTAGAGATGGGAGCCAGTGCTACTCCCCTTTCCAGCTCTGTCTAGTTTGAACCTGTGCAGGGCCTGTGCATGCTGTCACAGTGTCTGGGTTCAGATAACCATCAGTCCTGTTGTGTCCTCCAGGCACTGTTTTCTAGGAGTCATCCATCGTCTCTTACAACATTTCTGCCTCTTCCTCCCTGAGCCCTGAGGGGAGGGTTTGATGAAGACATTCCATTTAGAACCTTGACTGATGTATTCTATTGTTTTTCCTACTTGGTGACAGTTCTCTGAAAGGTAAGGCTGTATGAATCTAGGTTTGCTTTGGTTTGATTCCATGCCACACTATTTTGATATGCAACTGTCAGCACAAATCACTGTTAGCTTTAGAAATAGTCCAAGTAGCCCCCAAAATACTTAATACATATGTAAAAATTGAAATAAAAATATCACATAGGAAACTCAAAAGTATGCTGAAGCCCATGGAGGAAGTATTTTGGTGATGTCTTCATCATAAATTAGCCCCACACAGACACTGCACCAAAATCTGGGGCTGAATTTAAACCCATTAACTACACAGCAAATAACATTTTTACTGCAAAGCTTTTTTTTTTAATAATTTATTTTTTATTTCTTCAAGTTACATCTCAATCACAATCCCCTCCCTACTCCCCCCTCCAGTCCCACCCTTCCACCCTCCTCCCCCTCAGCCCCACCATCCTCTTCCCTTCTTTTTTTTTTTTTTTTTTTTTAGTTTAAGGTATTTATTTTTCCCCCCAACAGCTCTCCCTTTCAGTCCAAATAATGGTTCTTTTTCTTATAACTATAAATACAATACAAAACAACAGAAATAAATAGGCCACGATTATAAGAGTTATATGGCTTAACATACATTCCCAATGTCCAGTCCATATGTATTTGGCACCTGACTTTAACATTCTACTATCTAACCATCTCCATGAGTTTAAAGTTCTATATCTAACTCAGCTTTCATACTAACTTGCCTCATAATTTTAAAAATATCTTCTTAGATCCAGAACACCCTCTTGACTCCTAAACAACTCAAAATTTAACTATGAGACTCTAGGTATCTATTCTTCAACCACCTCAGAGACCTGAGAGGGATAAATATATCTGATTATATAGGAAGTGCAGGGCCTGCAGCTTCCAAAACTAAAAAATGACATACCAGTGGCTGCCTGGACAGTTCCCATTTTCTCTCCATACATTACAGCATCAATCTTCAGCCATTTGGCCCCATTTCTCTGACAGACATTGGTTGTAGAGCAGGAATTATGAAGGACTTACCTACCCTGTCTTGGCAGAGCTAGGCTGTCGACTTACCTGCTTCCAAGTTTTGTCCTTTTTGTCTACAGTTGAATACTGCAAAGCTTTTTAATCCGTGAAAGTCTGTGCTGTATACTATTGTGAATATACATACATGCTGGCATTAGATTTGGCCAAGGAATGTAAGTGCCAGTGACCAAAGCCATAAGTCTCACTGTGGAACCATGTTTAGTAAATGTGATAAATATTTCTCGTACAACCTTCTGATGTCTTAACACTCTTACCTGCTTGTTTGTTTAACTGACTTTCATTTTTGGTTAATTCAGATATTTGAAGAACCACAGTAATTAAGCCATTAAAACAGCTCATCGAGTCGCTCCAAGCTGTTTGTAGTGAGATAGCATTTCTAATCATCTGTCATTCCCTCAGGCAATCAAATCAAACAATTAGCTTAGCCTGTCAAGGTGCAAAGCCTAAAATAATTAGGATTTAGGTCAACTTTGATTGAAAGGACATGTTTAATGATGACTGGAGTTAGCTGTTCTTCGTCTCCTCAGAGAATGAAACAAGACATTGGGACTGTACCATGAGAATTGAGATATGAAGAAGAAGTTTTGATACAGGCATGTATGGCTAAGAACATCAGGGGAATTTCTTCCTTGAGGTTCTTAAAGAAGAGGGAGAGTGGGGCTGGGGTTATCCTGCACTAGTATTCTGTGATACTCCACTTCGCTAGGCTACTATTTTTGGCATTGCCCAGTTGGATTCTTCTCTACACTCTCTCTTACTTGAAAGGATGTACAAGTTTTGCTAAAAATGATGGCCATGCCTGTAGTCCCACCATGAGGGGCACCATCACAGGAGGATTATGAGTTTCAAGTCAGCCTGGGTCACCTAAAAATAAATAAGTTCAAAGCAGCTTTATTTGTAATAGCCAGAAACTGGAAACAATCCAGATGTTCTTCAACAGAAGAATGGTTAAAAAGAAAAAAACCTGTGGTATATTTACACAATGGAATACAACTCAGATCTCAGAAACAAGGAAATCATGCAATTTGCAACCAAATAGATGGAACTAGAAAAGCTCATCCGAAGTGAGTGGACTTTAACCCAGTCCCAGAAAGATACACCTGGCATGTATTCACTTATAACTGGATATTAGCCATACAGTACAGGATAGCTACTCTAAAACTCACAGACCCAAAGAAACAGGAACCTACCATAACTATCCTATGAGAAACTCCATGCAGAAGTGTATCAAAACAGATGCTGAGACACATAGCCAAACATTAGGTGTAGCTCTACAAGATTTCCCCATGAAGAACAACAGAACTAACCAACCTAGGCCTGTGGAGGCCTACAGAGACTGAAGCAACCCCCTCCTCTAAAGCATATATAGATTGGACCTAGGCTCTCTACACATATATAGATGATAGGCAACTTGGTCTTCATACACATCCCTTAGCAAATGGAGGGGAAGGCCTGTCTCAGTCATGGACTCTGTTGCCTGTTAGTGGATCACCTTACCCTAGCTGGGCTGACATATCCAGCCTCAGTGCAAGAGGAAGCTCTTAGCTTTCATGTGACTGATGAGCTGAGGGGGTTGATATGTCGGGGGCTCCCCTCATCAGAGGAGAAGGAGAGGAGGGAGAGGGGGAAGAGCATGGGAGGGTAGGACCAGGGAGAGGAGGCAGGAGGGGGCTGAGATCGAGAGGTAACTTGAATAAATAAATAAATTTAAATAAATAATATATAATAAGATAAATAAGTGAAACAAACCCCCAAAACACGGAAATTTGTAAAAGGGAAATGATTGACCACCTTATATCATTAGTACTTTGCTACCAAAAAGTTATGAGAGAAAACGTTTGGTGAGGATGTTGAGAAAAGGGAACTCTTGGATACTGCTGATAAATTAGTGTAGCCATCTTGGAAAAAACATGGAATTTGCTCAAAGGATTAGAAGTACAATTCTATATGACCCAGAAATCCTGCCTCTTGATGTGTATATACTTTCTTGGACCCTCAAGCAGTTAATTAATGACACAGAGACTTATTAATATTTATGAGAGCTTAGGCACTATAGCTGGCTAGACTCTCAGCTAGCTCATACAAATTAACCAGAATAATCCTGGCCTATATCCTGGCAGGTAGCCCATTCTTTACCTCTCTCTCATAGTCCCAGTACATCTGTCCCTTCTCGTGTCATGTTGGTGAATCGTTCCATGCCCATTTCTTCTCCCTGAGACCCTCTGTCAGCCCAGAAGTCATTCCCTTTCCTGTCTAGCTATTGATCTTTATTAAACCAGTGAACAAATGAGGGAGGAAGAGAGTTTATTTAATATGATCCATAAGAATAAAAATACCAACTTGGAATAGCTCTACCTCAAGACCCAGCCATACCACTCCTGGATATACATCCAAACGATTCCTCACCAGACCATAAGGATATATCTTCATCTATGTTCATAGCAGCTTTATTTGTAATAGCTAGAAACTGGAAACAATCCAGATGTCCCTCAACCGACAAATGGATTAAAAAAAAAACAACAGTGTTACATTTATACAATGGAATACTAGTCAGCTATCAGAAACAAGGAAATCATGCAATTTGCAGCCAAATGGATGGAACTAGAAAAGCTCACCCTGAGTGAGCTAACCCAGACTCAGAAAGATGCACATGGCATCTATTCACGTATAACTGGATTTTAGCCATATAGTACAGGACAAATATCCTACAACCAACAAACTGAAAGGAACAGGAACATAGACTTTATTACCTGTTAGTGGAACATTTTGCCTTAGTAGGTCAGTCATGTAGGCCCCCAGTGCAAGAGGAAGCTCTTAGTCCTCATATGACTGCTGAACTGAAGGGGTCTGATAGGTGGAAGAAGGGGGATAGGGTGGGAGGGAGGGACCGGGAGGGGTGGAGGGAGGGGACTATGATGGAGATGTAATTGTAAGTAATAAACATTAAAAAGTGGGGTGGGGCATGGGTTCTACACATGGTCAACATGAGGATCCAGAAGTGTTATTTCTGTTCCAGGCTGATCTATCCTGGCCACGGCATGATGTTCATCTGCAACAACTGCAAGGTATTCTGATTCTGCAAACTCAAGTGTCATAAAATCTTCAAGAAGAAGTGGAACCCACGAAAGGTCAGGTGGACTAAAGCCTTCCGGAAAGCAGCTGGCAAAGAGTTCACGGTGGACAACTCTTTTGAATTTGAAAAACGTAGAAATGAACCTGTGAAATACCAGGGGGAGCTATGGAATAAAACTATAGATGCAATGAAGAGAGTTGAAGAGATCAAACAGAAATGCCAGGCTAAATTGATAATGGACAGGTGTAAGAAGAACAAAGAGCTACACACAGTTTAGGACGTCAGAGAGGTCAAGCAGGACATCCATCCCATCCAGGCTCCTATTGCAGGCGAAGGAAAGCAGCTGGAGGAAAAAATGGTACAGCAGTTACAGGAGGATGTGGGCATGGAGGATGCTTCCTAATGGTGCTGCCTGCAACCAGCCCTGTGCACACTGGAAACCAGTGGAGATTGTTGGTCCCTAAGTTATTGATTGGTTACATCAGGTCCCTCAGACAGTGGCCTGTAAAACCATCCAATCATGGGTGTTAGGTCTCAGATGAGTGTTCTGTTTCACTGTGTTATGCTCATGAAAACACAAGTTTGTGTTTAGATGAGGATGTGAACTGTGGGTATAACATGGTTGAGCCATTGCATAATGGCACCAGGCAACATTTCTGTACTGACTGTCTCCCTAGCATGAAATCTGTAACGATGTAATACGTTTCTTACACTAGGATAGTGTTTATGACAATTATTGAAACTGAGATCACACAAGGAACTAACCATGCTCATATCAAAGTCCATGTGTTGTTTTTGGTCTAGTCTGTTTAGTAGCTTCTTAAGAGTTTTATAATGGATGCATGCAATGCAGCTGCATTACCTTGGGCTGTCTGAACTGCTTTAGCCATTCTCATAGGCAGCTGTGATGTTGGGGGTGGGCAGGGTGGAATAAGCTTTGCCTGAATGGCACCTTATTATTTTTGCTTTGGAGAATGCTCAGTTCCAAGCTATGATTCTGTCCCAACATATTCCCTTGTCCCTCCAGTCCAGGAGTGGTCTAGAAGCAGAAAATCTTGATACCTTTCAAAATTTATTGCGTGTTTTTCTATTTTGCTTTTGTCCTTTTTTGGGACAGGGTTTCTCTGTGTAGCTCTGGCTGTTCTGAAACTCACAGAGATTCACCTGCTTCTGCCTCCTGTGCTGGATTAAAGGTGTGTATCATCACACCCAGAATTTTTTTATTTTCATTAAACAATCAAACAAAAAGAAACTCTTGTTTTTGGAAAATAATTTATGGATAGAATGCTGCTTATTATTTGTACATAAATAAAACACTTTCAAAGTAAAAAAAAAAAAAAGAATAAAATTTCAAAGTCTGGCCAGTAGTCAGCTCTCTGCTGGTACAGAAATCAACAACTGAATATACAGAGATGACCTTCACATAGTGCACAAAATAGTTGTGTGTGTGAGAATTTTAGAGAAAGCAAGGGGGTTGAATGGGAAGGATTAGTGGAAGGGCAAAGAAACATGAAAATGGAATTTTGCATTTTAATTTTAAAATATAAAAAATTAAAGAATAAAATCAATTCTTTTAGACAATTAAGAAAATTATGAAATCAGAGGGAAAGTGCAGACAAAGAAGTTCCAGAAAGGGACTGTTGGTATCCACCTTTGCCGACCTTACACAAGAGACACTTCAAAGACGACCAGTAGTGTTGTGTGGGAAGGGAAAACAAAGACTGAATATTTCCTAAATTTCGATGCACAAGAGCACTAAGGATCTCTTTTTTGTTTGTTTGTTTGTTTAGTTTTGTTTTACTTCTTCTGTAGTACTGGAGATCAAACTGAGGGCCTCATACACGCTAGGCAAGAGTTCTGGCTGGGAACTAAATTCTAATCTCAAGTAGAACTAAGTCTTTAACTTACTAAGTCCAACAATAACCCTCGAATCTGCATGTCTGAAAAAAAATCTCTGATGACTGATGCTATCTGGCTAAGAATTATTTTTGAATCGAAAAACATGGGAAACAAAACTGTTACAGCTGGACATGGTGCCTCATTCTGAAATTGCATCATTCTGGTGACCAAGGTGGAGAAATTGCCATGAGGTACAGGGCAGTATGGACTACAGAGAGAAAACTCATTCTGTAATGTATGGAGAGAAAATGGGAACTGTCCAGGCAGCCACTGGTATGTCATTTTTTAGTTTTGGAAGCTGCAGGCCCTGCACTTCCTATATAAGCAGATATATTTATCCCTCTCAGGTCTCTGAGGTGGTTGAAGAATAGATAGCTAGAGTCTCATAGTTAAATTTTGAGTTGTTTAGGAATCAAGAGGGTATTCTGGATCTAAGAAGATATTTTTTAAATTATGAGGCAAGTTAGTATGAAAGCTGAGTTAGATATAGAACTTTAAACTCACGGAGATGGTTAGATAGTAGAATGTTAAAGTCAGGGGCCAAATACATATGGACTGGACATTGGGAATGTATGCTAAGCCATATAACTCTTATAATCATGGCCTATTTATTTCTGTTGTTTTGTATTGTATTTATAGTTATAAGAAAAAGAACCATTTTTTGGACTGAAAGGGAGAGCTGTTGGGGGGAAAATGAAATACCTTAAACTAAAAAAAAAAAAAGAAGGGAAGAGGATGGGGGGGTTGAGGGGGAGGAGGGTGGAAGGGTGGGACTGGAGGGGTGAGTAGGGAGGGGATTGTGATTGAGATGTAACTTGAAGAAATAAAAAATAAATTATTAAAAAAAAGCAAAGCCCAACAAAACTTTTATACAGACACAATCTGTATTTTTTTTTTTTTTTGGTTTTTCGAGACAGGGTTTCTCTGTGTAGCCCTGGCTGTCCTGGACTCACTTTGTAGACCAGGCTGGCCTCGAACTCACAAAGATCCGCCTGCCTCTGCCTCCCAAGTGCTGGGATTAAAGGCGTGCGCCACCACCGCCCGGCTACAATCTGTATTTTTAATGTTAATTAACAAAGTGATATTTGTTTGTTTTATATGACAAGACACACATGGCAGAATAACTACACTAAGCTAATTCATGCATCTACTACTTTATAACATTATTTGAAACTTACTCTTTATTTCTAAAATACATTATATTATAACTAGATATGGTAACTGTGAAGTTCAGCTTTGTCAACTTGACACTACTCAGAATCACCTGGAAAAAGTGTCTCATCGGGGATTGTCTGAACCTTGTTGGCCTGTGAGCATGTGGGGGGAGCAGAGAAAGCCCTGAGTGAGTGAAGTCCTGAGTGAATGTGTGTTGTTGACATGGGCACAGCCATGGCAAGAAGAAAGGCCTCAGATCTATGGGAATTTGGCAAAGTCTTTCCCTATCTAGGTCAGGCTCAGACTTGGCAAAACCTCCTTCCCCTGGTCCAAGTCTGAGTATTTAGGAATGATTATCAGTGTTTGCAAAAACTAGCAGTTTCAGCTTTTTCCTCCTGGATGCATGCAGCTGGAGACTGTGGTCTACAGACATCCTACCAGGACCAGATAATCCCAACCCTTAAACTGTAAATAATAAGCATGCTGAGGTTCTTGGTTTAAAGGTAGTAGATGTGGCTCCAGCAGAGTGCACACAGCCCACCTGTGACCCCAGCTCTTTTGTATCCATGTGGTGTTACTGTCTTGTCTTCATTTCCTCAGTGCCCCTAGCTAAAATTCAAGGACCAGGTTGTGGTAGACATGTGTGTGGCATATTATCTTCATTAAGCTTACTAATGTAGAAAGACCCAGTTCACTGTGAGAAGGACCATTCTCTAGGCAGGAGCCTCAACTTTATAATAGTTGGGAAACCGAGCTGAGCGCAAGCAAGCAATCAAGTGAACATTCATGGATTTGTTTCTTTCTGCTCTTTACTGTAGAAAAGATGTGATTTGTTGTTTGTGATTTTTGCCTTGATTTCCACACAATGACAAACTGTAACCTGGAATTATATGAAAAAATAAATCTCCCCTAAAAGTTGCTTATTTTTTTGCTTTCTTCATTTCATACAATATATTGTGTTCATGCTTTTCCCTTCTCCCAAATCCTCTCAGACCCGATTTGTCATAGCAACAGAAATGAAACCAGAACAGTTACTATATTTCATAATTAATATTTTGAGCTTATCTTTTCTAGCTGAAATTGAGTACCTTTAGACTTAAGTCTCCTCAGCCTTCCCTGTACCCTGGTGCTTGGCAACACCATTGAACTCTATTTTTATCATGTCAAATGCTTCAGATTCCACATATTGAATATATAGTATTAGTATCTTGTGCCTGGCTTATTTAATTTAGCATAATTTTCTAGAGACATCCATTTATATCATCAAAAATAACAAGATTTCATTATTATTGCTGAATGGTATTCCATTTGAGATATAAGTGAATATAACAATGTACATGTGTTATGTACATCTTACACACAACAATTTTATCTATTTTCAATATTTAGACATTTAATAAACTTTATATTTTGCAAACTGTGAACAATGTTGCAACAAACATGGTAACGCAAATAGCTCTTCATCAAATTGATTTTATTTTCTTTGGATATAAACATATATCCTATCTATCTATCTCTCTATCTCTATCTATCTCTCTCTCTCTATCTCTATCTATCTCTCTCTCTATCTCTATCTATCTATCTATCATCTATCTATCTATCTATCTATCTATCTATCTATCTATCTATTTATCTTCTTAAATATATAAATACAATTGTCCAAATCCATATAATGTTACTTGTGTGCATGTTTTGGGAGTTCTCAAAAGAAAAAAATGGTTAGGAAATATGTCTAAAAATGTCTATCATCCTTGGTAATTAGGGATATATAAATCATTTAGTTTGAGAAAGAGCAACAAAACAAATGACACAAATGCTGGAAAGGATGAGGAGAAAAGAGACCCCCCTCATTCACTGTTGGTGAGATTGCAAATAGCTGCAGCCACTATAGAAATCAGTATGGAGAATTCTCAAACTAAAGATAAAACTAAGTCTACTTATGACCCAGGTATACAATTCCTTGGCATATACACAAAGGACTTGACACAAATAGTTGACCATTGCTATTTTATTCACAATAGCTAGGGGAAAAAACAAACCTAAATGCCTTTCAATTGATTGATGAATAGATAATAAAAATGTGGTACATAGAAGGCTTATCTAGTTGGTCCAGAACACTGTTTTTATAAGCTATAGTTTTTTTTAAATAAACCAAATCATATGGGAAACTGTTTGTTCTATAATGATATACCATATAAAGGTCAGAAAAGTTTCCAGTCTCTTTATGAACTATGTTTATAGATAAAGTTTTATTTTGATACTAGAAGAGCTTCAATTCAAAACTATGATTTTTAAATCTAAACCTAACAGGGAAAAAACAAAGTCCTAGTCTTAAGAAAGCTACTAAATTATTGTAAACTATTAAGGATAATTAAGAAATGCAAGTATCTAGTCAGTAACCTTATAAATGATCAAGTCCTTCATGTGTCCAGAAATATATTTGAAGTTATGCTTAGAACTGATACAGTTGATTATAAGATTAAGCTTTTACTTAGTCTCCTGTTTTATGTTTGTAAGATACAGTGTAGACTAGATAACTAAAAATAGACAAAGATTACTTATGTTTGGTAGATACAGCCCTTAAGCCTGTCAGAGACCTGCTGAGTATGGTATTTAAGATGCTTAAACTTTTTATGACAGATAAAGACTCCCAAATCCTAGGAGTAACCCCCACTCCGCCGAAAGGTCTCCACGAAGATATGAGCATGGTGACAAAGGACTCCACCTGGATTGTAGTACACTAACCACCAGGAAAGACTGTCCCAAGGCCTCCCCTACTGCTAGGGCCCAGCCTGAACTGTGGACAAACAGGACACCAGAGAACTGACTACTGCACGTTGCTAAAGACAAGGTGAGGTCAGTCTCTCCTATGTTCCTCCTCCACAGAAAAAGCCTCTCATTTTCTGGGCCTGATGGCCAAAGATTGCCTCTGCCTGCAGTGTCATGGAGACAGTAGAAGCCTGGGACAACTGTCTAGGTAGTGAACTATGGACTGGTCTCTGCAATTTTAATTGATATTTGGGCCATTTAGATTATTATTTATCCTTCTCAAGTCTCTGATCACATTGATGGCTAGGCTAACTGTAACTTGACAGCTATAAACAATAGATAACTAATTCCTTACCCCAAAGTAATCTGCCACCATGTAGGTTCATTATTCAGTTCATTAGTTAGTTGAAACTACTAGGTCTCTTATTAAAAAAAGGCAAACAGGTTTGCCTTGCTCTCAGGTTTCATGTCAAAAGATAAACAGGTTTCAGATGTAACTCCTTAGTGCTACTTTCTCTAAAGAAGCTCAGTTCACAGTGACACCCTCACGTCCTTTGCTCTAACATTGTATGTATGCATGCTCATCTACGTGTACAAGTAATAAAAAGATGAGGTCATAAATTTGAGAGTGCAAGACACAAAAGGTGTTGAATGGGGGAGATGGAGAGCTAGAAATGATGTAAATCCAGTACTCATGTATGAAAGTCCCCCAAAATAAAAATTTTAAATAAAAAAGTTTACAAGAGACAATCAAAATCAAGGCTGAAACTAATGAAACAGAATTTTAAATATTACAAAGTATCAACTAAAGGAAGAATTATTTCTTTGAAAAGATTAAATGATATACAAGCCTTTAGCCAAATTAACCAAAAAAGATAAGATATAAATTAACAAAATTAGAAATGAAAAGGGAGACATTATAACAAACACTGCAAAAATTAATAGAATCATAAAAATGCTTTCAAAATTTATATTATAATTAATTCAACACTAAAAGAAATGGGCAATTCTCTAGATGTAAATATCCTACCAAAACTAAATCAACACAAAATAAATAATTAAAGAAATGGACATATAACGATCAATGAGGTAGAAACATTAACTAAAAATCTCCCAACTGAAAAATCCCCAGGGCCAGAGAGACTCAGTACATATTTCTATTAAGTGTACAATAATATTCTTTCATGAAAAAGTTTTAACATAATGAAATTTTAGAAACAAATTAAAATTGAGAGATTCCAGTTGCTTGTAATGAAAGCAGCAGAGTATAGAAGGGGGAGAGCTTTAAGAAAAGGAACATATTTTTTTTTACATTTATTTATTACTTCAGGTTACATCTCCATCACAGTGCCCTCTTCCCCCCCTCCCAGTCCCATCCTCCCACCCTCTACCCACTATTCCTTCCATCCCACTCCTCTGGAGTGGAGGGGACAGATTTTTTTTAACCTACTGTTATTCCCCTAAGTGGACTAATAAATAAATTTTATTATCATTATACCTATAGATTAGTGTATCTACCAACCCTCACCAGAGAATCTTCTTTCTGCAGTAGATAGAGATCAACACAGAGACCTACAGCAGGCCAAGGTTCAGAGAATGAGACTGAAAAGCTTCTTAACAAAAACAAAACTTAAGACATCTGTATCATATCCCCTCCTCCAGAGCTCAGGGATTGTCATTCTACATCTGGTGGGGAATTCCAGCCTTGTCTTGTATCAAGCTGGAAGGTCAGTGGTAGGTCAATCCAGGAAGAAAAGGGTGGACATGGGACAGGATCTGTGCCACAGCCTATCCTGGAGAGGCAGGTCAAAGGATTTTCTCCATTTCTGACAAGTGTTACAACTCTTTTAGCTAAGTTGACAGTACAGTAGCTAAGTAGTCCCAGCTTCAAGGAGCTCAGAACTCCTGGACTGAGCCAAACAACTTCAGGAGTCTGACTTGGTTCAGGCGGATATGGAGGCTGCTTTGGGAACAGCCAGCAACAGGCCATTGCCGCAGATGAGCACTATGGTTAGTGGCACTGGTACAGGAGAAATGGGAGATTCATAGGCAGCAGTCAGGGCTCTCAGAGATGAGCTGCTGCTGGCAGTCAGAGACCTGGCTAGGAGCCAGTAGGGAAAAGTCCTTCCTCCCTATGCCCAAAATAATCAGCTGAGTCTCAGACAGTTGTGGTGGAGGAATGGAGAGAGAGAGTTTATTTTTATTTATTTTATTTTATTTTTTTGGTTTTTCGAGACAGGGTTTCTCTGTGTAGCCCTGGCTGTCCTGGACTCAATTTGTAGATCAGGCTGGCCTCGAACTCGCAAAGATCCGCCTGCCTCTGCCTCCCAAGTGCTGGGATTAAAGGAGAGTTTATTTTGTAAAAGGGGACATAGTTGTATTCATTGTTGATCTATTCACAATAACTAGGAAAGAAATATAATATAAATGTCCTTAAACTGGTGAGTGGAAAATAAAAATGTTGTACATGTACAATATGGAATATTATTCATCTGTCAAAAATGAAGTTATTCAATTTGTAGGTACATGAATAAAATTTTTAAAAATGAAAAAAAAAAAAACCTTGAGCAGTGTGGAGGGGTTTTGGAGGTGAATGTGTTTGATCTAGGGCTAAGAGTGGCAGGGATACTTCATTTACATGCAGTAGCATGGTCCTATCATAAGAAAGGGAATGCAGTACCTAATTATCCCATAGGCAGCAAGAATGGAGTAAGAACTCTAGGTACAGTTAGAGGCATGGACTAAAGGTCTTTGACTGAAAGCCAAAGCACCAAGAGATTTCATTAGCATGAGGAGAGTATTCTCAGAATCCCAGGTGCTCACTGGGTGGGTCGCTGATCTGGAGAAAGGGTCGAGTCTGCAACTTCCCTGAGGGCTCCATGACAATCCTCAGATAGAGGGTGTGGGGTTCAGGATTCCCCAGATCAGGTGGAAGATGGAACCCTGCTGAGAAAAGAGAGTTTGTCATTTAGCAACAAGTCCAGGGGCTTTCTAGTAATGAAAGACTTTGACCTCACCAGAAGGGTCCAACAAGGGATCATTGTGAAAAAGGGGTGAATGTATAGTAAGATCCAGAGAGAGTGGAGTATGACAAGGAGATAGCGTTTTCAGTACACAACAGGGGAGTTGCACAAATGAGCTGAGTATAACTGTGACAGCATGTGCAAAACCCTACAAATATAAACCAGAGAAAATCCTAGAATGAGAGGGTAGGTGGGTATAAAGTCCCATTCCTACCAGTGGCATTATTGCAATTTATAGCTGCTAGGAGAGGGAGAGTTAGTTTTATTTAAGTGTATGGTCCATGGGAGGTCACCCATGGCCCCAGTAGATGGCCATAGGTTCAAGCACAAATTGGGCTGCACAAATTGCATAATATGCTTTATGAATATATATGTATATACATATTCATACAAAAAAGTATAATTGGAATTATTCCACACAAGAGATAATGCTACTTAAAGGAAAGCCCAGTGCCAAGTGTGAGTTACCTCCCCTTGAGTTATTGCTTGGGGGTGTCCTGGAGCTATCCAATATACTGCTGCTGACATTGCTCTGTTGCCCAGGAAAATTTGTTGGTAAGACCCCACTGCTGAGGACACTACACACTTTGGTCATAGAACATACAGAAATCGAGTTGGTACTGACCCAGGAAGCTTCCTGCCTGTTGACTAGCTTTCATGTTTCTGAAAAGGGTTATATGTATGGGTTGCTAGAGAGAAAAAGTCATCATCAGTCTTACCCAGATGTGAACCCTAGGAACTGCAATAATGACCAGCATGGCAAGACAGGTCAGCAAAGACTACAGGAGTGGAGCTCGTTCTGTGGGAAAGCCCTTATTCCTGTTGGGGAAAGACTGTCTGGTGTGGCCTTTGGGCAGAGAGCACCTGCATTCCAGTAACTCCTCACATATGCTATGCAAGGAAGCCAAACAAAATCATTGGTTCTCTAGAATGAACTTTGGTAGAATCATACCTCAGTTTGTTGTTGGGAACTGAGGAAGATGGGTAGATGTTGCTTACATCTCTCCCAGGAAGATTTTTAGTAATAGCATGAAATACATGTTAACTATAAGGTCTGATGTGTGTTTTAGGCTTTGAAAGGCTCCATTCAAGTACAGTCAAGTGTCCGTCAAAGCATAAAAACTCACTAAAAATAGGGTATGTTAAATATTTATTTATTTATTGTTATTTTTATTATTGTACGTTGCAACTTATGGGAGGAAAGGTTTTGTTTGACTTGCACTTCCAGCTCATAGCCCATCAGTGAAGGAAGTCAGGGCAGGATCATGAAGCAGAAATCACGATGGAATGCTGTTTGCTGCCTGTTCACAGGTTCATGCTTAGATAGCTTTTTTTTTAATAGTCCAGGATCAACTTTATAGGGATGGCACCATCCACAGTGACTTAGGCCCACCTATATCAATTAATAATCAAGATAATCCCCATAGAAGTATCTACAGGCCAACCTGATCTAGGTATTCTTCAGTGGAGGCTTTTCTCTTAGTTGACTTAGGCTATGTAGGTTGACAGTTAAATCTAACTGTGGCAGTATCACTATTGCAAAATGAGTTTAGAATCAGTTTACAATGGTATTAAAATTTTGTTAGCCTTAAAATGTCTACAAATCACATTTCTAGAGGGGAAAACATCACAAACGTTAACATGCAGAAAAAACACATTAAATATTTGTGGGACAAATATACACAAATGTCTGACATTTGCTTGTGATGAACCTTTTACTTGATCTTTTGCTGTACACAATAACTTTTGGACTGCCAATGTTATAAATGTTTTTGTTTTTACTTTGAAACTGAATTAAAGTTACATGATTTATTTATCATTATCATTCATGAGCTTAATGTTTGAGTCTTTTGGTTCCACAACTTCAAAAATATTTTCTTTTTGTCTGGAAGGGAGGGGTTAAAAGAAAATCACTTTTAATTTGTGTTGAAAATGTTGAGTATCTCCCCCAGGAAGCTCAAAAAAAACTTCTTATGATGGAATGGAAGGGGACAAAAGGATGATCATCAGATACCCATCCACAGTCACTCTTGCTTAATCGTGTTTTCCATCTGTCTCTTATGAGAAGAAAGGAGAAAAATTAGGTTAGAACATGCCTGACTTCATATGAGATTGTAATGAGGAATAGTTTCAAGGAAAAAAAAAAAGGAAGTAAGGCTAGGCTCTGGTTGCACAGCAAGGCTACACAATATCCATTTTGAAGAAAGAGAATTACAGGAATCTTGGAAACAGGAAGGAGATATTGCTCGCTGACTTTCTATCCTGAATATCAAGTTGCCTTGCTTAACAAAGTATTTCTTTTACCAAAGGGACATGGTAAATGTTTTATATAACCTAAAGAACAAAGTGGTAAATGAGTATAATGACTAAACATAAATATTCATGAAATCAGGTAATTACAAGTATAACCATTGCTTTTTGATTGTTTAGAACTGGACTGATTACCATATGAAAACCATTCATTTTTGAGAGAAAGTTATTTCTACTTAAGCATTCATACTGGGCACCACTTCTCTAGCAGGAGGTGCTGTGATCCCTAATTTAAAATGCAATACCATCAATTTAGGAAGGGCAAAAGGTGGAAATGTCATTTCCAAAGTAGTTTGCTAAGGTCCCAGGCAGTGATCTAAAAAGTGCAAAGGCTGTTAAAAACAAGGATGCAAAGAATGCACTGATGTAGCCATGCACCCATAAGACCTTGTAACACAACAATTCTTCAAGAAAATGACCCTCATTTTCAACTCTGAGCACTAAATATTTCTATAATTGTAGTTACAAAATGTCAGCAATTGTACCAGCTTATGAGATTTGTATCTATTTCTAGTTTGGACTAAATTTAAAAACATTTTATAATAAGAAAAGTGTTAATTCTTTAGAACCACTGGGCCATTCTGGTGTTCTGTGGTAGACAGTCAGTGAGGTATAGTTCATTGATGCAGTAACCCTTAACTTAGTGTCTGTCAAGGGTAGGCATTCATAACACACAGCATTCAGTTTCATCTGTATAATTCAGGCAAAAAAGCAAAATGGATTTTTACAAAAAGAGTTTAGAGTACTGGGCAACAGCAGAGCAAGGAGGAAAATTACTTCAAATGTATGCAAGTACTAAAAGGACTATTACACATGTTAATTTATAAATTTGGTTCTGAATTTGACGCCTCCCAGTGAAGAGTTTTCACTTCAGCTTACTGGAAAAATTTTTTTCCCTAAGACTTCTTTTAAGTTCCATCTTTAAAGAAGAGTTAGCATAGCACTTCCTTTGTAGTTCTTCAAAAACAAGCAAAATAGCAAGCAAGCAGAAAACAGATTAAATTATAACTTCAAAGGAGAAAAAAATCAGTAAGAAAGCAATATTGTTTATACTTTGATAGTGCATAACTCTTTCTAAAGAAACACCTTTGAAGAAATATTAATCTGGAATTTCAATGTATTTCTTAATAAAAGATAATCAAGGTTTTATCAGTTAGATAAGTACTTATAAAAATACAAAGTTTCTCAAGCATACAGGAGAATTTCTTCCTCAGACAGTTCTTTCACTTACTCCCTTTCAAGTCAAGAATTCTAGGCATTTTAATCAACTTTTTAAAAATAATGTCTTTAAATTGGCCTTGAGTCAGACAGACCACTATTAATGCGTGTAATACAATTTTGCTACTGATTCTGTCAAAGCATTTTATAGTCACCATAACCTGTGCATTGTGAAAAATGCTTAGTCTGTCATTTTTAGCTGTATGTGACCAAATTTGCATCATCTTTTTTTTTAATAATTTATTTTTTATTTCTTCAAGTTACATCTCAATCACAATCCCCTCCCTACTCCCCCCTCCAGTCCCACCCTTCCACCCTCCTCCCCCTCAACCCCCCCATCCTCTTCCCTTCCTTTTTTTTTAGTTTAAGGTATTTCTTTTTTCCCCCCAACAGCTCTCCCTTTCAGTTCAAAAAATGGTTCTTTTTCTTATAAATATAAATACAATACAAAACAACAGAAATAAATAGGCCACAATTATAAGAGTTATATGGCTTAGCATACATTCCCAATGTCCAGTCCATATGTAATTGGCACCTGACTTTAACATTCTACTATCTAACCATCTCCATGAGTTTAAAGTTCTATATCTAACTCAGATTTCATACTAACTTGCCTCATAATTTTAAAAATATCTTCTTAGATCCAGAACACCCTCTTGATTCCTAAACAACTCAAAATTTAACTCTGAGACTCTAGCTATCTATTCTTCAACCACCTCAGAGACCTGAGAGGGATAAATATATCTGATTATATAGGAAGTGCAGGGCCTGCAGCTTCCAAAACTAAAAAATGACATACCAGTGGCTGCCTGGACAGTTCCCATTTTCTCTCCATACATTACAGCATCAATCTTCAGCCATTTGGCCCCATTTTTCTGACAGACATTGGTTGTAGAGCAGGAATTATGAAGGACTTACCTACCCTGTCTTGGCAGAGCTAGGCTGTCAACTTATCTGCTTCCAAGTTTTGTCCTTTTTGGACAGAAGTCTGTCTACAGTTGAAGCAAGGGGTTTTTCTTGCCAAGAGAACGGCTTACCACCAATTCAATCATCTCCCACTGGAGATTCTTCGATGCTCATCTTCTACTTGGAGTAGAATAGGGGGTGCTGTCAGGAGCTGACATGTCTCGATATCAAAAAATCTTAAGTTAAGAAAACATCTTTGAATGCCATATTCTGCAGATCTCTTGAGGTTTTTGAAGATTGCATCATCTTTTAAGTCTGGAGATTTGAGAGTTCAGGAAGTCTGTCAAAATTATGAATTCCATTTCAACACCGAAAATGTCACAGAAAATTCTGAAATCTCTTTTGCCTCATCTTATCTCCAGGACGGTAATGTGTTTAAAGAAGAAACTCAATATATGAGTACATGAGTCACGAATTTACAATAAGCATCTGGAAAATAATTACACATTGCACTTTTAGAGAGTCTTTGTATGAGTTGTTTAATAAATTTTAAATTTGATGTCTCAAAAAATAGTTTCAACTATTATGTATTCTTTGGTGATGATATTCAAAACAATATTCATCAGAATTCCTTGAAGACAGTGACCAAACTTACTGCAAAGCCACATAAATGCATTTTCATCGATTCATTGCAGTTTCAACCTGGGACTTACCCTCCTCCTTGAGTTACTGATAGAGAACCCCAAACAAAAATGTTATAATACATATAGGCTACTTCTGTCCCTGACGATCCCTGGAAATACAAAGTGGTCCATGCAGTGTGGTATATGTTTAGAATATAAAAATAAACTGATATTTAAAAAATAAAAAAACACATTCTAGAGGAAAAGATAAATGACAAGGTGATGATTAAATAAGTTAACCAATTAATAAAAAGCAATGGTGTGAGTTCAGCAATCCATTGCTGTACAAAATGCATGGTTATTGTAGAGGGGGAAATATTAAATTTACAAAAAAAAAAGAAAGTGGGAAGAAAGAACACATTGTGGGACCAATTATTGCAGAATGGTTTGACTGAGAGATGAACAAAGAAAACCAAGATAGAACAAGGCTACTCTCATGCCCAGGCTACCAACAAGACAAATATGGTATGCACATGGAAGTCTTCCAATGGGCTAATTGCTGGATGCAGTGACTGTAGCCTAAGACTACAGGAAAAGGAAAGCAAGAGCAGACTATGTTTAGTAGCTTCAAATGCAATGAAATCCAAATGTATATAATGTACATAAAGAAATTACTATGTGCTTTGTTAGCTTTGTTACCTACTCTATCTGATTTTATCCTTCATGTCTCATTTTGTTCTCATTTCATGGATAAGAAAATTTATACTCAAACTGATTAAACAACATTGCTGAAGTCCCTAAGTCAGTACAGTCATAGACTTTGATCCATAGCACAGCTTCCACTGCTTTGAAATATGTGTTAGTTAGTTAGAGTTAACATAAACCAGGGACAACAGTGCTTTGGACCAGCTGGATAAGCCTTATATGTACCACACTTTTATTATCTATTCATTCATTGATTGAAAGACATTTAAGTTTTTTTTTTTTGCCCTAGCTATTGTGAATAAAATATCAATGGACATGAGGATGTCGAGTAAATTATATGTCAAATTATCTATCTATCTATCTATCTATCTATCTATCTATCTATCTATCTTTCTATATTTTCATGTGCTCTTCCCATATCTACTACAGCATTGAAATGCCAGCAAAGAGGTCATTTGCATTACTTAGCACCTGATCATTGCTTTATTCTCTTAGTTACAGGTTTACTCATAATATGAACTGGACACTCATATCTCTGTCCTCTTCATAAATGCACAGTTGAGGCATAGAGAAGATATCATACTTGTCCAAGAGCAAAGAGCCAGTAACAGTGCCAGTGATCATCGAACAGGTTATTTAGTTTCTGCTAGAGGGAAGTGCACCTCCCTGTAGGTACAAGGATCTTTCTTTTTTTTCCTATTTCTTGTCTCCAATCCCTAGGGCTCTATAACAACTGTCACTCCATAGAGAGCTCCCTAAATGGAGGTATGTATAAGAATTCATTCACAGGACTTGTCATGAATTTCTTTTTATAAGCCTTCACCTAGAACTTCTGCATAAGTAAAATTATACACATAAAATGTGTTAGCTTTCAAGGTGAATAAGTCATAAATCTAACAATAGCCCCAAATTTCCATAGAAACCCTCCCACACCCAGAAACAACTGAAGTAGAGTATGGCTGGTAACATAATGCCAGGACAAAACATAGAAGAAAGTTTTGCTTATATCTGCTAGTTTACAGGCAATGTCACTAGGTTCCTCGCAGGGACCGAGCAATGGCTTAGTCATCACCTGCTGTTGCCATGTATGGGCTGCATATAAAAGGGCTGTTCTCCTTCTCTCTCTCTCTCTCTCTCTCTTCTATCTCCCCCTTTCTGTCCTCAGAGCCCCCTTTTTCCCCCTATCTGCCCTGCCCCCTGCACCCATGACTCTCTCTCTGGCTCTACTCATTCTCCAGGTCCTTACTCCTCTTCCTCCCACAATAAACCTCCCTATACCAGGACTGGTGATAGCATAATTTCTTGGGGGCATACCTTGGCATGGGCCCACCATGGTACCAACTTGCCACATTATGTTTTATAACATTGGTGCCAAGACTCAATAGGCTCTCCTGGTGCTTGGGTTTCTTCTGGATCTAAGTCACACATTGGGACCCTATTTCCAGCCAGCCACCACCTGCAACAAATCTGTTTTCTGGCTCCCTGATCGCTCAGTACCCCATCCACCAGTGGACAATTAGGTAAGTTTCCCGTTTGGTCTGTGTAAACATTTCCCTAAGTCCGAGGATGTGACCTGTGAGTGTCCAGCACTCCTCTGACACTCTTGAAGGTGGAGGTACTCCCAGACATGGCCTTTGCGGCTCTTTACCTGACTCAATCCCACCATCCTCGGAGCTGCAACCCTACAGTTTCCTTAGGCCCTACTGGGCTATTGTGTCCCTTCCTGCCCTCTTCTACCACCCCCACTTTGGAGCTGCCTGTAAATTCCACAGCTCCTATAGGCCCTCTTGTGACTCTGTTTCTCAACCTTTTCCCATGGAGAAGAACCTACTATTACAGCTCAGTTTTTTTCCTCGCCTTCTGGCTTCTATGAAACTCGTAGCACCAAGCATCGAGCCTCCTCTGGTTTAGCCAGGCTAAGGCACTGACTCCCGTTGAGTGTGGTGATGACCCACTGAATGGTTTGGTCCTTGTTTGGTCCTCCCTGAGTCCTGGGTATGCCCACGACTACAGACTGGAGTGACATTTCCTTCCCCTCATCCATGGGAATAGTATCTTCTAAATCCTCTTGTTCCCCCTTGGGATCCCTCTTAGAAAACCTCCAGCTAAGGGTTTGACTATTTTGTTGATTTTCTCAAAGAACCAACTCTTGGTTTCATTTATTCTTTGTTATCGTTCTTTTTGTTTCTAAGTTGTTGATTTCAGCCCTAAGTTTGATGATTTGTGCTATCTGCTCCTCTTGGGAGTGTTTGCTTCTTTTTTTCCAATTCATCCAGTTCAGCTGTTAATTCGCTAATATGAGCTGTCACAATTTTCTTTTTGAAACCACATGATCATCTCGCTAGATGCTGAAAAAGCATTTGACTAAATCCAACACCCCTTCATGCTAAAAGTCCTGGAGAGAATGGGCATACAAGGACCATACTTAGAAATAATAAAGGCAATATACAGCAAGCCAATGGCCAACATCAAATTAAATGGAGAGAAACTTGAAGCATTTCCTCTAAACTCAGGGATGAGACAAGGATGTCCACTTTTGCCATATCTTTTCAACACAGTACTTGAAGTTCTTGCTAGAGCAATAAGACAGCTAAAGGAGCTCAAGGGGATACAAATTGGAAATGATGAATTCAAATTATCCCTATTTGCAGACAATATGATAGTATACATGAGCCACCCTAAAAATTCCACAAAAGAACTCTTACAGCTGATAAACACCTTCAGCAAGGTGGCTGGATACAAAATTAATTCAAAAAAATCAGAAGCCCTTCTTTATATAACAAATAAATGGGCTGAGAAAAAAATCAGGGAAACAACACCCTTCACAATAGCCACAAACAATATAAAATACCTGGGGGTAACTCTAACCAAGCAAGTGAAAGACCTATATGACAAGAACTTCAAGTCCTTGAAAAAAGAAATTGAAGAGGCCATCAGAAGATGGAAAGATCTCCCATGCTCATGGATAGGTAGGATCAACATAATAAAAATGGCCATCCTACCAAAAGCAATATACAGATTCAATGCAATTCCTATCAAAATACCAACACAATTATTTATAGACCTGGAAAAAGCAATTCTCAACTTCATATGGAATAACAAAAAACCCAGAATAGCTAAATCAATCCTGTACAATAAAAAAAAATCTGGAGGTATCACCATCCCTGATTTCAAGCTGTATTACAGAGCAATAGTAATAAAACAGCATGGTACTGGTATAAAAACAGACCAGTGGATAAATGGAATCAAATTGAAGACCCAGAAATGAACCCACATACCTATGGTCATTTAATTTTTGACAAAGAAGCCAAAACCCCACAATGGAAAAAGGACAGCATCTTCAACAAATGGTGCTGGTCCAACTGGATGTCAAGATGTAAAAGAATGAAATTAGACCCATACTTATTACCTTGTACAAAACTTAAGTCCAAGTGGATCAAAGACCTTAACATAAGGCAGACACAATGAATCTACTAGAAGAGAAAGTGGGGGAAACCCTCAAACTCATCTGCATAGGTGACAGATTCCATCTCACACCTGTCAGAATGGATAAGATCAAAAGCTCATATGACAGCACATGCTGGCAAGGGTGTGGAGAAAGGGGAACCCTCTTCCATTGTGGGAGTGCAGACTTGTGCAACCACTATGGAGGTCAGTCTGGTGATATCTTAGAAAACTTGAAATAGCTCTGCCTGGGGACCCAGCCATCCATATCAGTTCTGGGTATACATCCAAATGATTCTTCACCAAATCCCAAGGAAGTTTCCTCATCTATGTTCATAGCAGCCTTATTTGTAATAGCTAGAAACTGGAAATAACCCAGATGTCCCTCAACCGAAGAATGGATTAACAAACTGTGGTACATCTACACAATGGAATACTACTCAGTCATCAGAAACAACGAAATCATGCAATTTGCAGCCAAATGGATGGAACTAGAGAAACTCATCCTGAGTGAGCTAACCCAGACTCAGAAGGATGCACATGGCATCTATTCACTTATAATCAGATTTTAGCCATATAGTACAGGATAAGTATACTACAACAAATGCACCAAAGGAAACATGAACATAGACTTTTTTTCCTGTCAACGAGACACTTTGCCCTAGTGGTGCTGGGTTGTAGGCCCCCAGTGTATGAGAAGTCTCTTGGCCCTCATATGACTGCTGAAATGGGGCAGAGGACTGTTATGTAGGAACATTCCACTCCAGAGGAGTGTGATGGAAGGGATAGGGGGTAGAGGGTGGGGGGGTGAGGACTGGGAGGGGTGGAAAGAGGACACTGTGATGGAGATGTAACCTGAAGCAATAAATACATATTAAAAAATGATACAAATATGTGTCTACAATGTGGATTCCAGTGTAGATTACTAACAACGGTATTGCTAATATGTCTAAAATTCACTTCTTTTTGTAAACTTAAAAAAGATTCTTGTAAGCTTCAGGAAATCCACTCAAATCTACCTCTCATGGGTCAAATGGACTCCAGATAAGTATCCCTGTAAATCAACGTCTAAGTTTTCAACTCTTTCAAAAACTGAAAGAGTCCTACCTCTTTCCCTGGTTTTGGGACTCAAATTTCAAATATACACCCTCCCCAAGTTTTTTCTCCCTAATCTACTTAACTTTATCTTCAGCCTTTTATATATGTGTGTTCCAGTATCCTGCCAAGTCCATGTGTTTCCTTGATCCAGGACGGCTCCAGAGTGGCTACCCATAGGTGCTCCGATCTACCCTCACAGACTGCTTTAACTGGGCTTGCACTTTCCCAGCCACAGATGTTCTCACAGATCCTGGACAGCAGTGAAACAGTCAGCTCTCCTAGGACTTGACCCAGTTTTCCTAGTGTCCCCAAAGATGATGCCACCCTGAGTCAGCAGGGAGTAATCTAAAGAACACAATGCCCTCACTCCTCCTCCATCATCAGTCCTTTCTAGTTCCTCATTTTTAATTAAACAAAAAGAGGAATGTTATCTTACAGGTGATTCTACTAGGCTCCTCTCAGGGACCTAGCAATGGCTTACATCATCACCTGCCACTGCTGCCAGATGTGGGCTGTATATTAAAGGGTTGCCTGCCACCTCAGCTCTCTCTCTCTGTTCTTGGTTCTCTCTCCTCCTTTCTGTCATCAGAGTTCTCTTTCTCTCTCCCTCCATCCCCAGGGCTCCCTTGCTACCTCTACCTTTCTTTAGATCCTCACTCCTCTCCCTCCCCCAATAAACCTCCTTATACCAGATCTGTTGCATGGCATAATTTCTCAGGGGCACCCCTTGGCATGGGCCTGCCATGGTACCCCCTTACAGCATTATATTCAACAACAATACCTTCCCCTACTTGAAGCAAAAAGGAAGCCTGTGGGCACATAGCAAAGGGGCCAACCTTGTCCTGACTATTACACTGTCAGCTTTTACGGGCTCAGAAACACTCCTTCTTCTGAGTCCATGAAATGAGGAACAAAATGCAATCAGAACTGATCTTGTCACTCATGTTAGTTTGATGTGACTCATTCTATAAGTCAGACCTTTGAGGTTCCTGAAAATCCCAATATGGCCTTAGCCATGTTCTAGGTCAAGCCACCCTGTCACTGTTAAGTTCCAGGGGCATTTTACAGGTTAAATCCACTTGAGACCTTCTGTCTGTGCTGGTATGGATCCCAAAACACATTTCTTGGGGTTCTTGGAAGTATTTTCTAATAAATGTTACCAAAGGAAATTTCTTTGTTACTAATTTTATTTTAATTAGTTGAATTCTATTTGGTAAATTTGATTAATGTGTATGATGAAAACAATGAATACAAATTAAATAAAGTCATTTTTAAAGCCAACAATATTTTGAGGTCTAAAAATTTTAGGTATTTCTGAAAACTGACTCCATACATCTAGAATCCAGCTTTAGAAAAGACCATTGCTATTCACTATATATTTTTCTTCTTGTCAAAAACAGATAATATAGAGACTGCATTTTATATCTTTCTAAAAGAAAATTAAGAATTTATTTCTTAAATTAACCTATTGTATATCATCACTACACATCATTTATTGAATTAATCTTAAAAGAGCTATCTGGTATTTTGGATAGAAAGTTTTGGGATGAGGTTAGCAAACAAAGAAAGTCATAGAAAAAAGGAGATGCTTCCCCCCCCAAGAATGTATTATTCTCGGCTTTTAAATCCCTTTAAGGGCAGATATAACCTGCTGCCAGACTCACTCACACAAAAGGGAACAGTTAGTCTCACTATATTGTGGTCCCATTGAGGTTTAAGAGTTCTATATAAACAATTGAGCCACAAAGTAAGGAAATACCAAAGATGAAAGGAATTGCACTGGGAATGTAGAGACCTTACTTATTTTTATTTTCATATAATATTGTGTGAAAAAACTGAAAGCAATCTTACCTATTGTGATATTTTGAAAAGTAAATGTCTCCCATAGTCTCTAGCATTTGAATGCTTGGTCCTCAGTTTTTGGCCTTTTTGGGGGGAGGCTTAGTAAGTGTGGCCTTTCTGGGAAATGTGTGCCACTGGGGGAGGATTTTGTGAGCTTAAAGACTTACACCATTTCACCTTCTCTCTCTCTCTCTCTGTTCCGTGCATGCTGTTCAAGTTGTAAACTCTGACTAGTCCTGCTGTCATGGCCTGTCCTTAAGGCCCAAATTTCCCACAATGTTGTTGAATGGACTTTAATCCCTCAGGGACAGTAGACCAAAAATAAACCTTTCATTCTAAAAGTTGCCTTAGCCATGATGTTTTATAAGAGCAATGGAAAAGTAACTATTGGATCTATTGTGCCTTTAGTTGCTGTTATCAAAAAATTTAGCATTGCAAGGAAATATGTATGTCTATATTACAAAATTGACCTTACTAATCATGAAAAAGACAGGAGGGTTAGGGGTATGACTCAATGGTAGAGTACTTGTCCACATTTGCAAAGCCCTGAGTTTTATTCTTAGTACTGAAAGTAATCAATCAATCAATAACAAGTAAATGAATGTAAAAATAAATGTAGGGGAGGAAGATGCTAAGTATTACTAAGAACTAAAAATCTAAACCTGTCCTTGTCCCTTTGTTTTATCCACAAACACACAGGCAGCCTCTATCTGGAAACCCATTGGCCACACAAGCCAGGGATTCAGGTAAGCAAATTTTCACTCTCCCTTCCACCCTCAAATTCCAATTCCCCAGTTTTGTAGCCAACCACCTGCTGTGGCCCCTTCTTCTTCTCTGCCCCTAAACCAAGGAAACTAAGAAGATCCCCTCCTACAGCCTTTCTTCCACACCCCATCTCTTTGTCTCACCCATCAACCAAGTCAGTCTCTCCCTGGAAACTTGCTGGCTGCATCAGTTGAAATCAGATCCTGATGGCAGATCTGACTTTCCTACATCCAGTGGACCCTCTCAGCACCCACCTTTCTACCCCATCCCCATTCCTTCATGTCAGCCCCCAATACCTAGAAACAAGTTCTACCCAGAGTCCTCAGTGGTTATACATAACTATATACTCCAAAGATCAGAAAGGGCAGCAGAAATCAAGGAACAGAAAAACCCAACAAAGACAAGGCCAGATATCAGCAGCTAAATTGTAATTATCCCAAACCTAGATGCCAGCATAAAAGCACAATCAATTACAGTGAGGATAGTATGCAAACCTACTACAGTAAGCTCTGAGTAATGCAATACAACTGAAGCAAAAGATTAGGACTTTAAACCGTCTATTATGAATATGGTCAGGAACCTTAAAGAACATGTAAAAATCCATTATTGAAGTCTATGAGAACACAAACAGTTGAATTAGATGAAGAAAACTATTCAAGATATAAATGTGAAATAGGATCAGTAAAGAAACCCAAACTGTGGTAAAGTTGGAAATGAAAGATTTAGGAAGTCAAACAGAAACGTCAGAGGTAATCCTCACCAACAGAATATGAGATAGAAGAGAAAAATCTCAAGTATTGAAGACAAAATAGAAGAAACAGATACCTCAGTTAAAGAAAATGTCCAATCTAAAACTCTAGGCACAAGAAAGGGGGTAGAGAGGACAATTGGGAGGGGACAGGAATTAGGTGTGGAGAGAGCAGGGATGGGAGTGAGAGGGCTGTGAGAGAGAAGGGAAATTGCTGTTGGGGCGTCTTTGGGACAAGCTGGAGCTGTGAGATGGGGGAGGCTCCTAAGAAGATATGGGGGTGACCCTAGCTGAGACTCTTAGCAGTGGGGGATACTGAGACTGAAGTGACCATATCTAGTAGCCAGTATCCTTGCAGATAGGAACCTAACACAACTGCTATCTGAGGGGATTTATCCAGAAAATAATGGAAACAGATGCTGAGACCCACAGCCAAACATTAGGAGGAACTCAAGGAGTCTGGTGGAAGAGTTAGGGGAAAGACTGAGGAAACTGGAGGGGTAAAGGACACCAAAATAAGACTTACATAGCTAATTAACTTGGGCACAGGAGGGCTCATAAACACTGAACCACCAACCAAAGAACATCCATGGACTGGTCCTAGGCCCACTACACATATGAAGCTGATGGGCTGCTTGGTCCTTAAATGTATCCCCTAACAATTAGAGTAGGGACTCTCTCTGACTTGGAATCTGTTGCCTTCCTCAGGATTCCATTTTCCTAGCAGAACTTAAAGTTTAACTAACTGGGATTGGAAGTCCTGACTTTACACTCCTGCCCTGATATAGGCTGTTCAGCTCTTTATTAACTAATCAGAGATGATGGAGAACAACTTGTACACAACACTGAGACAGGAGATATTGCATAGAAATGACAATGCCAGTATCCAGACTGCAACCAGATTTCTGGGTTCAGAAATCAGCATTTGAATACACAGCACACAAAACCATCCCCCAACAACTCCTCCTTTTAGTCCAATAAGAACAATTATGAAAACTATAAGGTAAGAATTACATTTACAATGTCCAGTCTTAGACCTTAAAACATTTTCTTATATCCTAAACAACTTAAGCTTAATTATGAAACTACAATTATATAGTATTCAACCTCATCAGAGACCTGAGAAGGATAAATATTACAAGAGTAGACAGGAAGTGCAGAGCAAACAACTTCCAAAATTGTAGAAATGACAGCTAGCTGCCTGGGCAGTTACCTAAAATTCTCCTGAAATGTTGGGGCATCATAAATAGATAGACAGATATATAGACAGACAGACAGACAGAGAGATAGATAGTAGATATACATATACAGAGTGAGAGAGACAGAGAGACAGAGATACAGAGAGACAGAGAATGAAATTGAGCAATATAACTCAAAATTTGTCATGAATTAATTGATTAAAATAAAATGTGTGCTAAGTTTTGTTTTTTAAATCAAATCTTCTTTTAAATATTTATTTATTACTTCAGGTTACATCTCCATCATAGTGCCCTCTTTCCACCCCTCCCAGTTCCACCCTCCAACCCTCTATCCCCTATCACTTCCATCCTACTCCTCTGGAGTGGAGTGTCCCTACATAACAGTTCCCCACCCCAGTTCAATAGTCATATGAGGGCCAAGAGACTCCTCATACACTGGGGGCCTACATGGTAGCACCACTAGGGCAAAGTATCTCATTGACAGGAAAAAAAATCTATGTCCATGTTCCCTTTGGTGCATTGGTTGTAGTATAGTTATGCTGTACTATATGGCTAAAATCTGATTATAAGTGAATAGATGCCATGCACATCCTTCTGGGTCTGGGTTAGCTCACTCAGGATGAACTTCTCTAGTTCCATCCATTTTTTGATTGGATTATTTGGTTTCTAATTTTAGTTTTTACATGACTGGACAACTTTTTTTCAGGGACTCTGAAACTTTATGGTCCATAAATATTTTATAGTTTAACAAGCTTTGGTTTTCTTAGTCATTTAGCTCATGATAGTTATCCAAACCATTCCCCATTTACACATTCTCCAGGGCTACTTTTTCTTCTGTTCCAGATAGCCTCACATGCATAGATGTAATTCTGAAGAGGGGACAGTGAGAAAAGGTATCTCTCCTTCACCGAGGAGGAGGACCATCTGTTTCTTTTAGACTTAATCACTGTCCCCATAGTGATTGTTATTGTCTGCTGCTGTAGCTTAAACAGGTCAGAACTAACTGTACATAATGTTTGTGCTCAGACAATATGTTTTAGTGGTAAAAGGAAGCCCCTGTCGCTGGATACTCACACCACTGCTCATCAATCTCAGCTATGGTTCTTAGGCATCTGCACAGCCATTGTCAATGAACTCCAGAATGGTTTTTGTTGCCATTTGATTTGTACTTCACTCTAACTCATGCTGTTTGTCTTAGATACCATCTTTTCTTTCTCTGTAAAGTTCCAAGATGCAATGCATTTTTCCCTCTAACTATTTAGTTTGAGAGAAGAGAAACTTTTTTAAGCATACTCACCTTTTCCTTTTATAGCAATAAAACAGCCTAATTGTTTTTTAGAGTAAATTTCTTGTTTTTATTTACTGTTACACTTACTTTAGGGAAGAAAATTTAAAATGATTTATTTTTATTGTATGTATAGGTGTGTTTGTGTATGCTTCTATATTCAGGTGCCTTCAGAGGCCAAAAGAGAGTATTAAATCTCTTTGGAGCTAGAGCTACAGTTGGTTGTGAGTTGCTGGAACTGGAGTTTTGACTTAAGTTTAGCCATTTCCCCAGTCCCTTAGGGAAATATTTTTATATCTTTTGAGATAGAAAACTGCTGTTACATTGTATCTTTCCTTTATTTTGTCATCAATATTTATATTTCAACCTTTAGACCAAGGGTTGGGCAAACAACATTCTGTGGGTAAACCTGGCCCATTCCATTGTTTTGTAAAGTTTTATTGGAACACAGCCATGTTCATTCATTTGTGCTTATTAATTATTTATGTCTTTTTGAGCTATAGTAGCTATAGATTATACTCTGTCACAGAAACTCTTAAAATATTCAGTAGCTGACACATAACACAGTTTGCTGACTCTATTCAAGACCTCCAGATTCTGATATCATATTTCAATATAAGGTAATTTGAAGCTGATAACAAATATATTCATATCTTCAGTGTTTTAATCTTGCACATTAAAAAACCAACTTGTTTTTATACTATTGTACTGTAAAACCACAACCAATCAATATGCAGAGTGAAGTCCAGTCCCAATGGATACATTTTTTTCGTTGTGAGTTTGTGTCTCCTTTATAACATCAAAAGTTATATCTGTAAAGTCTCACTATCCACCCACATGTGAACTGACCACAATGAACATGCCAAACTTCATGGGTAAAAGCTCACAAGGCCCCAACCATACACACAAAGAGTTACAAGCAACTGAATAAAGCTGAGGGGTGGGAGAGGTGGTCTCTTCAGGGATGAGCACAACAATTGTTTGTTCAATACCAAATGGTCAGCCTTGAAAACACACATACAAACATCATATTATTGACTTAACAGGTTACATTTGGGAGTATATATGTATATTCAAATAGATTTATGTACAATATATTTATATACAATAATAGATACAATAACAGATAAAAGAAGAGTCCCCAAATTTGAAGGAGAGTGGGTACGGTTATATAGGAGCATATGGAGGGAGGATAGGGAAAGGAGAAATGCAATTAAAATACTATCTCCAAAACAAACAAACATATGAACAAATAAACAAGAAAATAGAGAGGGGGGGCTACTGGATGTGGAGGAATAGGAGAGACCAGTAGGAGGGATATGGGAGTATTAATAAAAACAGCAAAGTAAAAAAAAATCTTTCCTAAAGAATATGACAGGATTTAAATATATATTAATTGTATAGATTGTTTAATGTTCTTTTCTTCCAATTTCATGGCGGTAACTAAAGTCTTGCTAATTGTATTAGCACACATTCAAGGTAGAAAACCACCTACTTTAAAGGTAATAATGTTATTAATATTTTATAAAACTATAAGTGATTTGAAAAGTACACTAAAATGTTATTCTTGATGAACATTGGGAGAAAAATCCTCAATAGAGTTTTACAAAGCTGAATTCAGCATCATGTTAAAAGTTCACATGATTAGGTGTGATTCAATACAAGAATGGTTCAGCCTGTGTTAGTTCATGTGATATACCACATTAACTGAAAGAAGAATAAAAACCATAGGCATTTCAATAGATGCAGAAAAAAACATTTGGAAAAATTCAACATCCTTTCATATGTAAGAAAAATCCATTTAAATATGCATAGAAAGACTTTATAAACAGTTTATAAATATCATATGTGAAAGGTCCACAGTCACAAAACCTATTCAATGTAAGAAAATGGAAAGCAACTCTTTAAATCAGCAACAAAACATGAATGTTTAGTCTCACAATTTCTAATCCAAAAAGTACTAGAATTCCTGGCTAGAACATAAGGAAAAACAATCCAAATAGAAAAAGAAGACATAGGGGATTCCAAGATGGTAGCACCCTGCATGGACGCATTTTGAACACAGGGAAACAGCTATACAACCACAGAGTTATAAGATGCTGAGCAACAATCTGAGAGGTACAAACCTGCTGGGTTTCACCCGGTGACCCAGGGACTAATAAAAGTCCCTGGGCGAGACTCTCGGACACTCAGAAAAACAGACCTGCAGAAACCAAGGAAGACACAGAAGCCTGGAAAGCAGGAGAATTGTCACCAGGAGAGGACCTGTGAGTACGAGCCACTCAAATACCCAGCGAGCAGCTCTGAGACCCAGATAGGGGTACTCACCAGCCTCCTGGGCTCCCAGATTCCACACAGGCATTCTGACACCAGCGGGAAGATCAGCAGAGCCACAGGAACAGGTATATTCTCAGCGGAACCATTGTGACTGTGAATCACAGCACATTCTGAGCTACAGGACAACAGCGGGACCGCAGCAGTATATCTCCAGCAGAGTGGTGGTCTGGGAGATGAAAGCATATTTACACTTGCCCAGAAAAGTGCCTAGAAAGGACATACAGGCCCCTCTATTGGATTTGCAATCACTTGGAAGAACACTGCAGTTAGACAAAGCAGTGGGATACACTTCCAGGCTATGCTTCTGGCACCAGTGCAGTGTCCTGGCCTCGGCAGGTGGCCCCAGTGGCCAGTGTCCATGGGACAGCTCAGGCACCCAAATCAACACCAGCACATCCACAGGATGGGCTGAAAGGCGGGTGATAGGGTTGGAAGGCTGCTTGGAACTCCACTGAGTCCAAGCCCTGGATGGGTTGTGGGGTTAATATCGGACCCCTCAGCCAGTGCTGGCTCCTCTGGCAGGAAACCAGTTCTTTAACATCTATAGTTTCACCCCTGGAGCAGTGAGTTGTTGGCCTGTGTGCACTGCTGAGTGAGTCAGACTACAAGGGCTTATTGCTTAGGGCCAAGGGGCACAGAGGTGCCCTGGAGACGATCTAGGAGGAGCTGTCTGAGGGGAACACGACCACTGACCTAACCCTTGGACCAGACAAACTAGCAGCAGGGGACTCTGCAGGCTGGAATAACACATCCAACCTTAACATCGACCTGAGCTCCCAGTTGGGACACAACTGGAAGGGATGAACTTCAAGGGGCCCACTGAAATACAGCCCCCAACACAAGACCCAACCTAGCCTGTGTTGAGCTACAGACCACCAAGACTATACAGCCTCTACACCAAAGCCCCACCCTTAGCATCAGATCCAGAAGATACTAGGAACAATCAGCTAAGGACAACCAGATAGCTAAAATCAGTGAAAAAACAAATTTGACAAAAGTAAGGAAAATATGACTCCAACAAAATATAATGATGCTAATACAGCAAACCCTGACAATCCCACAACAGCTGAAACACACAAAAATGATGACAAATCTATACTTAGGAAAATGATAGAGTCCTTACAAGAAGAAGTTAAATCCCTGAAAAGAATATAAAGAATCTTCAATTTTACAAATGAAAGCAATGGAGAATACCATTAGAGACCTCCAAGCCAATGCAGCCAAATATGAATGGGAAAGAGATAAGGCTATGAAAGATTTGAATGATTGGCAGACAAAGTCATCTAAATTGGAGCAGGAAATATATAAAACTTATAAAAGCATTAAAGACTTGGAATTGAAAATGGAAGTAATAAAGAAATCACAAGCAGAGGCAGTCCTATAGGTGGAAAACCAAGGGAAGAGAACAGGAACTACAGACACGAGTATCAACAATAGGATTCAAGAGATGGAAGACATAATCTTAGGTGTGGAAGATTCAATTGAAGAAATCAGTACAACCGAAAAAAATGAGAAATCTAAAAAAAGTTCTCACCCACAGCATCCAAGAAATCAAGGACTCAATGAAAAGATGAAACCTAAGAATTATAGGCATAGATAGAAGAGAGGACTCTGGGCTCCAAGGTCCAGGAAACATCTTCAACAAAACATAGAATAAAACTTCCCAAACTTAAAGAAAGAGATACTGATAAAATTCCAAGAGGCATACAGAACTCCCAGCAGATTAGACCAGATAAGAAATTCCTCTCGCCACATAATAATTGAAACTCCAAATATACAGAACAAAGAAAGAATATTAAAAACTGTAAGAGAAAAAGGTCAAGTAATGTATAATGACAAACCCATCAGAATTACACCTGACTTCTCTTCAGAAACTCTAAAAGCCAATAGGGCTTGGACAGACATCCTACAGGCCCTTAGAGAACATAGGTGTCAGCCCAGACTATTATACCCAACAAAACTTTCTATCAACATAGATGGAGAAAACAAGATATTCCATGACAAAACCAAATTTAAACAGCATCTATCCACAAACCCAGCTCTACAGAAGATCCTGGAAGGAAAATTCCAACCCAGAGAAGATATGTACACCCAAAAAAACAGAGAAAGCAAAAAACTCCACTGCAGCTAAACCAAAAGAAACATACAACCACCACCCCTACATCAAAATAACAGGAAGCAACAATCCTTTATCATTAATATCCCTCAATATCAATGAACTCAACTCCCCAATAAAAAGACACAGGCTTACAGAATGGATTGGTAAAAAAGACCCATCATTTTGCTGTATATAAGAAAAACATCTCACTAACAGAGATAGACCCTACCTCAGAGTAAAGGGCTGGGAAAAGGTTTTCCAAGCAAACGGTCCCAGGAAGCAAGCTGGAGTAACCATCCTAATATCAAATAAAATAGACTTTCAACTGAAGTTAATCAAAAAAGACAGGGAAGGACACTACATACTCGTTAAAGGAAAAATTAATCTCAATACTGAATATTTATGCACCAAATACACGGGCACCTACATTTGTAAAAGAAACTCTTCTAAAGCTTAAACCACACATCGGTTCCCACACATTAATAGTGGGAGATTTCAACACCCCACTCACAACAATGGACAGATCATTGAGACAGAAACCAAACAGAGAAATAATGAGACTAACAGAGGTCATTAAACAAGTGGACCTAAGATAATCTACAGAACATTTCACCCAAACACAAAGGAATACATCTTTTTTTCAGCACCTCACAGAACCTTTTCCAAAATCGACCATATAGTCATACACAAAGCAAGCCTCAATAGATACAAGAAAGTAGAAATAATCCCTTGTATCTTATCAGACCACCATGGATTAAAACTGGACTTCAGCAACAACAGAAATAACAAAAAGCCTAAACATATTCATGGAAACTGAACAACTCTCTACTCAATGACCACTGGGTCAGAGAACAAATAAAGAAGGAAATCAAACACTTCTTAAAAATCCAATGAAAATGAAGGCATGACATACCCAAACCTATGGGACCCAATGAAAGCAATGCTACAAGGAAAGTTCATAGCACTAAAAAGAAAATTGTGACAGCCCTTATGAGCAACTTAACAGAAGAACTGAAAGATCTAGAAAAAAGACAAGCAAACATTGCCAAGAGGAGCAGAAGGCAGGAAATCATCAAACACAGGGCTGAAATCAACAACGTAGAAACAAAAAGAACAATACAAAGAATCAATGAAAACCAAGAGTTGGTTCTTTGAGAAAAATCAACAAAATAGACAAACCCTTATCCAAATTAACTAAAAGGCAGAGGGAAAAACCCCAAATCAACAAAATCAGAAATGAAAAGGGAGAAATAACAACAGACATTGAGGAAATCCAGAGAACCTTTAGGTCCTACTTAAAAAAATCTATACTCCACCAAATTTGAAAACCTAAGCGAAATGGAGAATTTTCTTGATAGATTCCACCTTCCAAAATTAAATCAAGATCAGGTTAACAGATTAAACAGCCCTATAACCCCTAAGGAAATAGAAACAGTCATTAAAAATCTCCCAACCAAAAAAAGCCCAAGGCCAGATGGTTTCAGCACAGAATTCTACCAGATCTTCAAAGAAGAGCTAATACCAATACTCTTCAAACTCTTCCACAAAATAGAATCAGAAGGAACACTGCCAAACTCATTCTATGAGGCCACAGTCACCCTGATTCCTAAACCACACAAAGACCCAACAAAGAAAGAGAACTTCAGACCAATCTCCCTCATGAACATAGATGCAAAAATGCTTAATGAAATACTGGCAAACCGAATCCAAGAACACATCAAAAGTATCATACACCATGATCAATGAGGCTTAATCCCAGGAATGCAGGGATGGTTCAACATATGAAAATCCATCAACATAATTCACAATATAAACAAATTGAAAGAAAAAAACCAAATGATCACCTCACTAGATGCTGAAAAATCATTTGACAAAATTCAACACCTCTTCATGCTAAAAGTCCTGGAAAGAACAGGCATACAAGGACCATACCTAGAAATAATAAAGATGATATACAGCAGGCCTGTAGCTTCCTGGGAATGTCTGAGGGTCCCATGAGGGACCTCCACTAGTCCCTGGGTTTGCTGAGTATGACCCTGCACGCTCATGCTTCTCAGGATGTTGCTCAGCTTGTCTATATTTTTGCGATGTTGTAGCTATTTTCCCCCGAGCTCAAAATGTGTCTCTGTCGACTGCCACCATCTTGGATCCTACCCCAGAAGCCCTTCTTTATACAAAAGATAAATGGGCTGAGAAAGAAATTAGGGAAACAATATCCTTCACAATAGCCACAAATAACATAAAATACCTGGGGGTAACTCTAACAAAGCAAATGAAAGACCTATATGACAAGAACTTCAATTTCTTGAAGAAAGAAATTGAAGAGGACATCAGAAGATGGAAAGATCTCCCATGCTCATGGATAGGTAGGATCAACATAATGAAAATGGCCACCCTACCAAAAGCAATATACAGATTCAATGCAATTCCTATCAAAATACCACCACAATTCTTTGTAGACCTGGAAAAAGAAATTCTCACCTTCATATGGAATAACAAAAAACCCAGAATAGCTAAATCAATCCTGTACAATAAAAAAAAAAAAAAAAAAAAAACATCTGGAGGTATCACCCTCCCAGATTTCAAGATATACTACAGAGGAACAGTAATAAAAACATCATGGTACTGTTGAAACATATAGAAACGGACCAGTTGATCAATGGAATCTAATTGAGGACCCAGAAATGAACCCACACACCTATGGTCACTTAATTTTTGACAAAGAAGCCAAAACCATACAATGGAGAAAGGACAGCATCTTCAACAAATGGTGCTGGTCTAACTGGATGTTGACATGTAAAAGAATGCAAATAGACCCATAGTTATCACCTTGCACAAAACTTAAGCCTAAGTGGATCAAATACCTTAACATAAAGCCTGACACACTAAATCTAATAGAAGAGAAAGTGGGAAGAAACCTCAAACTCATTGGCACAGGTGACAACTTCCTGTACAGAACACCAACAGCTCAAGCTCTAAGATCAACAATCAATAAGTGGGACCTCATGAAACTGAAAAGCTTCTGTAAGGCAAAAGACACTGTCATTCAAACAAAATGGCAACCTACAGATTGGGAAAAGATCTTTACCAACCCCATATCTGACAGAGGGCTAATATCCATAATTTTAAAGAACTCAAGAAATTAAACATCAAGAAACCAAATAATCCAATCAAAAAATGGGGAACAGAGCTAAACCGAGAATTCACAAAAGAGGAATCTCTAATGGCCGACAGACACTTGAAGGAATGCTCAGCATCCTTAATCATCAGAGAAATGCAACTCAAGACAGCTCTGAGATTCTATCTCACACCTGTCAGAATGGCTAAGATCAAAAGATCAAATGACAGCACATGCTGGGCAGGTTGTGGAGAAAGGGGAACACTCCTTCATTGCTGGTGGGAGTGCAAGCTTGTACAACCACTATGGAAATCAGTTTGGTGATATCTTAGAAAACTTGGAATAGCTCTACCTCAAGACTCAGCTATACCACTTCAGGGTATAAATCCAAATGATTCCTCACCAAACCGCAAGGATTCATAGCAGCCTTATTTGTAATAGCTAGAAACTGGAAACAACCTAGATGTCACTCAACCAAGAAATGGATAAAAAAACTGTGGTACATCTACACTATGGAAAACTACATTCAGAAACAATGAAATCATGCCATTTGCAGCCAAATGGATGGAACTAGAAAAGCTCACCCTGAGTGTGGTAACCCAGACTCAGAAAGGTGTACATGGCATCTATTCACTTATAATTGGATTTTATCCATTTAGTACAGGATAACTATACTATAACCAATGCACCAAAAGGAACAGGAATATAGACTTTGTTACATGTTAATGAGGCACTTTACCCTAGTGGTGCTGCCATGTAGGTCCCCAGTACATGAAGAAGCTCTTAGTCCTCACATGAATGCTGAAATTCAGCAGGGGAATGATATGTATGGCCACTCCACTCTGGAGGAGTAGGACAGAGGAAGAGGGAATAGAGGGTGGGAGGGTGGGACTTGGAGGGGTAGAAAGAGGGGACTCTGATGGAGATGTAATTTGAAGTAATAAACAATCGTTAGAAAAAGAAAAAGAAGAAATAAAACAAAGACATTATGATTTTATATGTAGAAAATCTGAAAGACTCCATCCCCCCTCTGGAATTATTAAACAAATTTAGCAATAAGCAACATATAAGTCACTTGATGTTTCTATACAGTAAGCATAAACTACCTGAAAATGAATTTAAGTGAACATTCCCATTTCCACCAGTGTCAAAAATAGCAATAAAATCTTTATACTTGAATTCCATAGCAGCAACAGTAGTTTACAATCCCCACTCTTGTCCACTCTTTGCCCACACTTGTTTTTATTTGTTTTTTAAAAATGCTTTCCATTCTCACTGGGGTAAGATAGAATTTCAATGTAGATTTTATGTGCACTTCTCTGATGATTTGAGAAGTTGTACTTAATTTTTTTTATGTGCTCATTGGCCACTTGTGTTCTATCTTTTGAAAACTTTCTGTTTATTTCATTAGCTGTTTGTTGGCTGTGTTGGTTGGTTTCTTGCTGATTACATGTTTTGAGTTCTTTGTATATTCTGGATATTAATCCTCTGTCAAATGAATAGCTGGCAAGACATTCTCCCACTCTTTAGGTGTTTCTTCAAGGAAGTTCTTTTGAAAAATAAAAATAGGGTAACTCAAATAGAAACCTTTCATGTATGTATAGGCATGTATTTTAGGTAGCCCCTACAGTTGGAGGCTTTCCTAGGTCATTTTAAAAGGTCTTGAGTGTTAATTATCCCCCTTTCAAGCTCTCTCTGTCCACCCTCACAGTTCTCACATGTTTATTTTTTCCTACTTCATTATTCTCTTTTTCCTCTTCATACTACCTGTGTTCTAGTCTCCTCCCTTTGAAACACACACCTTACTAGTTCCCTGTCTTCTATAAGTACTCCAGTTTAAACATACGTATGTGAAGATGTAAATACAAGTTTCGTATTAGAAAGGGACATGTGGCGCTGGGACACGTGGTGCTTTTCTTTTTGAGTCTGTGCTAGTTCACTCTGAATTGCTATTCCCAGCTCACCCATTAACATGCAACCCTCATTATTTCAGTTTTATTTGCAGTTGAATAATATTCCATTGTGTCTACAGAACAGATTTTTATTATCTACTTATCTTTTGGTGAATATTTGGTTGTCATTTCTTGGTTTGTATTAACAGAGCAGTGACAAAAACAGACGAGTAAGTAGCCTGTTGTAGGATATTTAATCCTTTGGAAATATGCCCAGAGGTGGTATAGCTGGATATACCTTCCACATTTTTAGGACCCTCCGTGCTGATTTCCACAGGGATTGCATCAGTTTGCACTCCCACCAACAGTAAGTTCTCCCTACATCCATATCAGCATTAGTTGTCATTTAAGTTTTTTCTTTTCTTTTTTTTTATTATAATTGTATCATTTCTTCCTTCTCTGTCCTCCTTCCAAACCATTCTTGCTCTTTTTCAAATTCATAGTCTCCTTTTTTTAGTAATTGTTACATGTATATATGTATACATACGCACACATATATTCCTAGATATAATCTGCTCAGTTTGTATAATGTTACTCATATGTATGTTTTCATGGTGATAATTTCGTGTGCTCTTCCATGGGGAAGACTATTTTTCTCACTCTCACTAAGCTTGTATCAACCTTGAAGCCTCACCTCTACTGGCTAGCTTTCATAGTGCCAAAAGGTGATATGCACATAAGGAGAGAAAAGCAGTCATTAGTTTTATACAAGTATGAATCCAGTGACTTACAATAATGACAAGCCTGACAAGATATACCCACTAGAGTAATAGTGCCAGAATCCAACCACTTTTTACAATTGGGTTTTAAAACCTGCTCCCCAAGACAGAACTCAAGCCTAGTATCATTAACTGGGGCAAAACCCCCTGTCCTGTTTGGTCATAGGCCCTAGTTAAGAATCTAATTTGTCCTTCTGCTAAATGGACATAGCAATAAATTGCCCCTTAAGTTCTTATCTTTACACCCATATATTAATACATCTATCAACTCATCATAAGGTCTTTTATTTGCAATACATTTTGGTTAAAATAGAGACCCACCATTTGGCAACATGCAGAGAATAAGAGATTGTGCAGTGTTTAGCTTTACATGGAACATCTATATCATACCCTCCTCAAGATTCAGGGATCATCATGGAAGAGGGTGCAGAGAGATTGTAAGAGCCAGAAGGAGTCAATTTCAGTGAAAGAGTATTTTCTGGACATGACAATATCATCATACAGTTGAACTCACAGCAGCTGAGATTGCATGCATAAGACACAAACAAGATCAAGCCAGCAAAAATCTCAGCATGGATAGGGAAGAGGATGATGAAGTCCCATTTCTATGATGAAGAGCTATTTAGTACTGAAGGCTGCTTGAGGAGTGATAATCTGGGTTTAATTCCCAGAATTCACATGATGGCTCACAATTCTTTATCTGTAACTACAGTTCCAGGGGATGTGAAGCATCTACAGACACCACACACACACAAGGATGTAGGTGAAACACTTATAACATGACATAAAATAATCTTGAAAATTATATATATGGATATATATATTCTCATCATATATATCACATTCAATGGGATTACATTCTATTTCATAATGGATTAATGTGAGGCATTTTGTTAAGTCAAATAAATTAGTCACAGGGAATAAAAGATATGCTGTTGCATTATTCCACTTACATGGAATATAAACAATGCTGATAAAACTCAAGAATTGTGTCTGCACACTTATACCACACGTTAAACGTTTCTGATATATTGTGAAAAAATGTGTCATGGGAGGGAAGAGGGAAAAAGAAGCATGTTTAAATGAGAGAAAAAAAACAGAGTGGTCAAATGCAAGTGGGTGTGTCTGTGGTCATGGAGTCACAGGGGACCTGAAAACAATCTGTGGTAGTGCTCTTTAAATGTGGCACTGTGGTTAAAGGACTTAGCTGTATTCTTCTTTATGACAGAAAAGTGCAGATATCAATTTCCCAAACTTAACCGATGACTGAATTTCTTGAAGCCAAGGAAGGAAAGCTTAGAGCTTCTTACTTCATTCAAGTAGTGGAAGCTTGAAAACTGAAGTAAGAAGGGATGGACATAACAGCAATTAAAGACATCTTGCCCTTGTTTTTCAAGGATTAAATATGCCTCCAGGAGTTTGTTGTGATCCTTTGGGGTTGCAAGAAGATAACAGCCATGTTGAATTTCTTTCTACTCTATTTGCATGGAGGATAAGGTTCAAATTTAATTTTGCTGATTGAGAGGGAAAAATGATTAATTTTGAAATAGCTGACCTATGGTCTAAGACTTGTACTAAGTTAAAAAAATAATTCAATTCCCTTATTGATAATCCGATTATTGAATACCTTCCATGTATCTGACACTTGAAAATGTAGTTGGGTAAGATCAAGAAGTTATAGATGTAGCCAGTGTCACATAGTAAATAAATGAGAGGACAGACTGCAAATTCAAGTCTGGGTATTTGTAAAGCCTGGGAGTTCTCTCACATGGCCTCTCACTCTGGTCTTGGGGCTGAGCAGGTAACTAGAGGGAATTTTCACTGGGAAGAATGACCCACTTGTAGCAACTACTGATGCAAGAGATTACATGCTGAATTAGATGATGATTGTTCCTCTCTGTAGTGTTCCAGTTTTTTCTTCCATTTTTAAATAATGAACTGTTGAGTTTTTTAATATCTGCTGTGGAAGAAGATGAGGAAAGAAGACACTAGAATAGAATGTAGTATTTCCTCAGGATATTTGAAGAGTTGGGGGTCTGACCTTCAAATTTGTGGGTAAACAGATTACAGAAAGTAATAACCTGTGACTCTGTCACTGACCAAATGACATGGCTGAGGGGAAGGGTTATAATCAGATTCACTTGATCATGTCTAGGTTTGTACAGCTCTGGGCTATGCTAACAAATGGTTTCACGGATTCAGCTGTAATTTACTTTTATGAATGTATATAGTGAAAGAGTGCTTCCAGATAGCTTTAGCCTAGCGTTACCAGCTGAACTAGTGACAGTTTGCCAAGAACACTGGGCTGTCATTATGGTAGCTTATTACTTAAAAAAAAGAGTATTTCCTTAGAAATAAATAATCACTGAGTCTATATACTTCATCATACAACATAACAACTCTTATTTACTTTAATGGTTGAGATAGTTATGTGCTAAGCCAAATAATGAGTATAGATTTCTTATGTCCTTAAGAGCCTCACTTCCAACTGGAAGTGCCAGATTTTTGTAGTATACTTTGTTAGCAATTTCTTTTACTGAATATTTGTTTAATTTTCTAAGTGTTAATGAGTAGGAGTAGTTTAAAAAGGCTAAAATTGGAGTCTTTTAAAGAGATGATTATTTCAAGATAAATATTTGCTTGTGAAGAAATAGATACCTTTGCTTGAACTCAAACTATAATTTGAGTACTTTGTATTTCAACCATTTCCTCAGGCAATTTAATGACTTTTATCTAGGTATCTTAAATACAACTAGCGTCTTTAAATTTAGAACATTGATATTTTAAATAAAGAGGTTTGTTCCACATCCTTTTTATTATAAAATGGAATTCTGGTCCGTAAAATTTAAATCACATATAGTCCAAGGTAGCTGTGAGACAAGAACTCAAATTTCCTAATTGTCTTTACAATCAATATTTGGCCACTGCCCATGTCTTAGTCAGGGTTTCTATTGCTGCAACCAAACACTATTATCAAAAAGCAAGTTGAGGAGGAAAGGGTTTTTTTTTTTTTTTTTGTCTCACACTTACTTATCATTGTTCATCTTTCAAGGAAATAGAACAGGAACTCTAAAAAGCCCAGGAACTTGCAGGCAGGAGCTGATGCAGAGGCTGTGAAGGATGCTGCTTATTAGGTTGTTTGCTCAGCCTGTTTTCTTAGAGAACCCAGGAGTACTAACCCAGGAATGCTACCCACTACAATGGACTGGGTCCTCCCCATCAATCACTAATAAAGAAAATGCCTTATAGCTAGATCTTATGGAAGCATCTTCTCCATTGAGGTTCCCTTCTTTCAGATAACTCTTGCTTGTGTCAAGTTGACATTAAGATTAGCCAGAACACCCCACTTTCCACATAAAGATCTTCACAGTCTTTCTGCTGAAGATGACTTACATGAGTAAGGAATACTCTCAGCTTTTGAGTTTTGTCTCTGTTCATTTATGAACAAATAGTTTGGCGGTTCTACCAGGTTAAAATTCAAATTTGATAAAATAAAAAGTTTATATATAAAATAGCATTTGTGGTGGTTTGAATAAGAATGGCCCCCATAGGCTCACATATCTGAATGCTTAGTCACCAGGGAGTGGCACTCTTTGATTGGATTAGAAGGATTAAGAGGAGGTATGTCACTGGGGTGTGGATTTTGAGGCTTCCAGTGCAAATGCCATGCCAAGTATCTTTCTCTCTCTCTTTCTAAGGATCAGGATGTATGTCTCAGCTATTGTTCCAGCATCTACCTGCTTGCTATTATGTTTCCTGTCATGATGATAGTGGATCAAACTTCTGAAACTGTAAGCAAGCCCCCAATTAAATGCTTTCTCTTATAATTGTTGCCTTGTTCATGTTGTCTCTCCACAGCAATAGAATGGTGACTAAAAGAGCATTTGATTTTGTAAGTTTAAAAGATTGAACCAGGTGTACCAAGCGAAGGTGTTTTCTAGCAAGTGAAAGCCTTTTTGTTTATTTGTTTTTTTTTTTTGAGGACTAAGTTTTAATGAATTTTATATAATTGACCAATCACTAAGAAATTATATACATTTCTTCATCTTTTCACATGTGTTTGCATAGATAATAGAAGAAAGCATGTGAGCATTTGGTATAGAAAAGTGAAGGCAAAAATGGAGTGAGGAGAACAAAATCCTGCGTAGGAATTGAATGTGGTATATCATCCATACTGATGCCTTTCTAATTAATGTTTCTTAAATGAAAACAGATTCTGGAGAGATAATGCATTTTGCCTTTCAAGAACAAGAACCCAAGTTCCATCTCCAGAACCTATTGAAAAATCCAGTTTTTCTAGGAATGCACTGCTCACTGGTCAGGCCTAAACACACACACACACACACACACACACACACACACACACACACACACA
>CAJQZJ010033276.1:7946181-7990220 GCA_907164525.1 Lophiomys imhausi | reverse complement strand
ACACACACACACACACACACACACACACACACACACACACACACACACACACACACATATGAACAACACTAAAGAGACTCTAGGTTGTGTAGAGGAATTTAATCCAGCAACATGACTGTTCTGATTACATCCAAAGACCTTCTAGGTCTGTGTGATCTGGCTGGAATGCAGACACACCACACACCTTTAATCCCTCTGGCTGGAATACAGATATACCCTTAGTACACACCTTTAATCACAAACAATAACATCTAAATGAGGGACAAAGTGATGAATCAGAGAGAGATTTGACAGAATAGGACATGCCCAACTCTTATGAGAACAGCACAGGAAAGAGAGGCAGTTTAAGAGAGCACAGAGAGAGGCAGCTTGGGGAGTTGAGTTGAGGCCAATCAGTTGACAATCAGTGGGGAAGTCAGTCTAGAGGCAGTGTAGTGGCAGCTGAGTGGAGTTGAGTTTGGAGCAGTTCACAGTTGAGGGAGTGCAGTGCAATGGAGTTCAGTTCATTTGTGAGTTTGTGCAAAGGCAGTTGAAGCTAGAGAATAAGAAGAAACCAACAAATTAGAACAAATTTCCAGAGTTTAAATTGAGGCCAAAGCAGAGCAATTTAATGAGGAGCTGAGAGAAGCCACAATGAATTAGTCAACTTGGAGAGGAGTTTGAACCAGAACAGCTGAGTTGAAGCAGCCAGTCAGAGTTCAAAAAGAAGTAGAAAAGGGCCAGTTATTGAGCAGTAAGCCTCTGAGAGGACAATTACATCTGGAAAATAAAAGATACTTTTAACAAGGCTGTGCATGTGAATAGATAAACAATATAATATAGATAAATAAACAGTAATAATTGAAGAAGTTATTAATTTGAGAGGAAGTGGGCATGGGAGAAGTTGGTTGCTGAAGAAGGATGGATGGAAATGATGCATATATAGTACTTATAATGAAATTCTCAAAAAAGAAAAAGGAAAAACAGTTGGACACTGTGGCCCATGTTTGAAATCCCAGTACCAAGGAGGCAGAAAAGGTTAGTTCCTGGGGGTTGTTCGCCAATGAACCATCTTTCTTGGAAAATTCTAGACCTGAGAGAGATCATGTTTTAAAGATAAAATGATACACAATACTTAAACACCAGAAGGTATTGTCTTGAGGGTACATGCATCCATGTATAACACACATGCACACACAGGTACACTCACTCTTCCCACACAAACGTGCACATATGTATAACAGACATGCACACACAGTCAGGCATGATGAGGCTTGGGAAATAAAAAGCATTCTGCAAAAGCATGAGGACATGAGTAGAGTTCCTCACCAGCTATGTAAGAAAGCCAGGTGTGGTGGGACATACCTCTAATTATGGGGCTGGATTGTGTCAGAGAAAGGCAGATTCCTGGGGCTTCCTGGCCAATCAGAGGAGCCAATCAGTAAGCTTCATATTAAATGGGATGCCTTGTGTCAAAAAAGGAGGGGGAAAGTGATTAATGAAGATTTCCAATGTTGTCCTCTAGCCTTCACATGCATAATCACATGTATGTATCTAACACCAGCCCATACATGAACACATACATATATACCACACAAAACATACACAAATAAAGCACATTAATATTTAATTAAAATAATTTAAATTGATGGGTGAGGAAAGCAATAAAATAGAAAGCAAGAGAGAAATGAATACAATTTCTAATGAAACAAACAACAAACCAAACCTCAAAACTCCAGGCCCTCATCAGTGAAAGGAAACATTCAAAATTTCTTAGAGAGTTATACTGAGTCTTATCCTTACACAAATGTTAATCCAGGTGTTAAAAGGTTGTACCGTGTTTGCTGGCAGGAGGTGCTGCTTTGCCACCTTTTGCCGGTCATGATGGATGCATTTGTTTTGTCCGTGTTTATCATCAATACTTATATTAGTTTTCTTGAATAACTTATATTTTTCCTGCCAGGTCCATTTAAATAAGTTACTTACAAAGTGATTACTTTATTTTTAAGCATCAACAAGCCTTATATATGGTTGGTATATTAATTATCACATAATTTTTTATCAATGTGTAAATTTATTACACATTGAGCAATATATATTATTTCTTTGTCTATAAAACTGGGCCCAAAAAGTGAAGCAAAACCATTTTAAGTATGCACTATCACTTGTAAACACTGTTAAACAAGTTTTTATTCTAAATTATCAGTGATTTCTGTTTTTCCTGGAAGTTGTGCTATATAAGCAAAATGGTCAACCATAAAGGCAACAAATGCCCACACAAAACATGAAACAGAAAGTCTACAAAAATACCATTGAGTTTGTTTTGAAATGCCTGTATATTGCTGGGCACAGGGGCTGCCCTTGAGTGCCCTTTATATATCCAGTGAGATTCTATTGGAGAAAACTAATTTTTTCCTTTGCCAGTGGTTGTCAATTGGGGATAGCTTTTTGGTTAGGTATGGAAGATCATGTCAACTTTTTTTCTATTGGTTCTGGGACTTAATCTGGCTTGGATCTATGTAAACCCATTGCATGCTGCCACAATCTCGAGGAGTTCATATGTGCATCAGTCTTATTGTGACTAGAGGGCATTTGTCTCAGTTAGGGCTGTTATTGCTGTGATGAAACACCATGACCAAAGCAAGCTGGGGAGGAAAGAGGCTTTTTGTATTATGCTTCCACATCACAGTTCATCATCAAAGGGATTCAGGACAGAGGTTCAAACATACAGGTACCTGGAGGCAGACGCTGATGCAGAGACCATAAAGGAGAGCTGTGTACTGGCTTGCTTCCTATGGCTTGTTTTCTGTTGAGGGTTGCTTCTTGTCCAGTATGTGGTCTATTTTGGAGAAAATTCCATGAGTTGCTGATAAGAAGGTATATATTCTTCTGTATTTGGGTGAAATGTTCTTTAAATATCTGTTAGTTTCATTTGATTTATGACATTTTTTTCTCCCTCATGTTTCTATTTTTGGTCTGAGATGTTCTGTATATGGGTAAGAATAGGGAATCAAAGTCACCCATTTTTACTGTGTGTAGGCCAATACATGATTTTAGCTATAGTAATGTTCCTTTTATGTACTTGGGTGGCCTTGTATTTTGGTGTGAAAATGTTTAGAACTGCAATTATTCTTGGTGGATTTTTTTTCTATGATGAGTATGTTGTGTCTTCCCCTATATCTTCTAAGTAGTTTTGGAGATTTGTATTGATTTCTGTTTTGTGAGAATTAAAATGACTACATCTGTTTGCTTCTTATATCCATTTGCTTGGGACATCTTTTCCCATTCATTTACCCTGAATTGATATCTATCCTTATTGGAAAGGTGTTTTCCTTGGATACAGTAGAAACAGGGATCCTATTTTTAAATGCAATATGTTAATCTATAATAATCTTTTTATTGTGGAATTGGGACCATTAATGTCATGGGTATCAATGAGTAGTATTTATTGATTCCTGTTATTTTGTTGTTATGGTGTGAGTCCCTTTTCCTCTCCTCTTGATTTTCTGGTCTCTGATTATTCATTCATTTTGTTTTCTTTGGTGTGGTTAATGTCTTCAGATTGAAGTTTTCCTTCTAGTGCCTTCTATAGAGCTTGATTAGTAAATAGATACTGCTAACAGTTGCTTTTTATCATGGGGTCATTTTTTATCCCTCTATATGATTAGGGTTTTGCTGGGTGTAGCAGTGTATAGCAGGAATCTCTGGTTTCATTGAGTTTGTAGAACATCCATTCTGGCCCCGCTGGCTTTTAGAGTCTCCATTGAAAAATCAAGTGCTGCTGAGAAGAATGTATATTCTTTTGTGTTTGGGTGAATCATTGTGTAGATATCTGTTAGGTCCATTTGGTTCATGACCTCTGTTAGTTTCATTATTTCTCTGTTTGGTTTCCTGTCTCAATGACCTGCTTGTTGGTGTGAGTAGGGTGTTGAAGTCTCCCACTATTAATGTGTGGTTTAAAGCTTTAGTAATGTTTCTTTCACAAATGTGGGTGCCTTTGTATTTGAGGCGTAGATGTTCAGGATTGAGATGTTTTCTTGTTGAAGTTTTCCTTTGATGGGTGTGTAATGTTCTTCTCCATCCTGTTTGGTTAATGTTAGTTGAAAGTCAACTCTATTTGACACCAGGATGGCTACTCCAGCTTGCTTCTTGGGACCATTTGCTTGGAAAATCATTTTCTAGCCCTTTACTCTAAGGTAAAGTCTAAAGAGGAATCTCTGGTGGCCAAGAAGCACTTGAAGAAATGCTCACCATCCTTAATCATCAGAGAAATGCAACTCAAAACATCTCTGAGATTCCATTTCACACTGGTCAGAATGGCCAAGATAGAAAACTCAAGTGAGAGCACATGCTGGTAGGATATGGAGAAAGGGACACTCCTCCATTGCTGGTGGGTGTGCAAGCTTGTACTTCCGTTACACTTTGGAAATTAATCTGATGAAATCTTAGAAAACTGGGAATAGTTCTCCCTCAAGACCCAGCCATATCCCTCTTGGGGCATATATCCAAAATATTCTTCCCCAAACAACAAGGACATTGGCTCAACTATGTTCAAGCAGCTTTATTTGTAATACCTAGAAACTGGAAACAATTCAGATGTTCTTCAATCGAAGAATGGAATAAAAAAAAACTGGTACATTTATGCAGTGGAATACTACTCACCTCTCAGAAACAAGGAAATCATGCAATTTGCAACCAAATGGATGGAACTTGAAAAGTTCATCCTGAGCGAGCTAACTCACACCCAGAAAGATACATGGCACGTATTCATTTATAACTGGATTTAGATAACTACCCTACAACCCACGACCAAAAGGAACAGGAACCTGGCATAACTATCTTACCAGAAATTCCACCCAGCAGCAGATCAATCAGAAGCTGAGACACACAGTCAAACATTTGATGGAACTCTTGGATTTCTAAAGAAGAGAGGGAGGAGGAATTGAGAATCCTGCAGGGGACAAGAACAACACATGAAGGTCAATAGAACCAACCAACCTAGGCCCCTAGAGGCTTACAGAGATGGAAACACTAACCAAAAAAAAAAAAAAAGAAGAAAAAAGAGGAGGGGGAGAAGGAGGAGGAGGAGAAGGAGGAGGAGGAAAAGAAGAAGAAGAAGAAGAAAAAGAAGAAGAAGAAGAAGAAGAAGAAGAAGAAGAAGAAGAAGAAGAAGAAGGCGGCTTAGACTAGACCTAGCCCTCCACCCTCTACATATATAGATGATAGGCAACTTAGTTTTCCTACAGATCCTTTAGCAAGTGTGGTGGGGGTGCATCTCAGTCATGGACTCTGTTGCCTGTTGGAGGGACACTTTACCCTAGCTGGGCTGCCATATTGGACCCCAGCATAAGAGAAAGCTCTTAGCCCTCATGTGTCTGATGAACTGAGAGGGTTTGACATGTGGGGAGCCCCCTCAACTGAGCAGAAGGATAGGAGGGAAAGGGAGAAGAGGATGGGAGGGTGGGATTGGGAGGGGTGGGGGGGAGCAGTGATCAAGATGTAACTTGAAATAATAAATAAATCTTAACAAAAAAGTCAGATGTTAGTGAATCTTCCTTTTGTGTTAGTTTCCTAACTTGTAGATTTTCCTCCTTGTAGATTTTAATCTTATTTCTTTTTTCTGTATGTTTAGTGTTTTGATTACTATATGTTATGGAGAGTTTCTTTTCTATTCCTGTTTATTTGGTGTTCTATATGCTTCTTGTACCTTGATTAGGCACTTCCATCTTTAGACTCAGGAAGGTTTTTTATACTATTTTGTTGAAAATGTTTCTGTTCTTTTGACCTGATTTTCTTCTCCTCCCTTTATTCTTATTATTTATAAATGTGGTCTTTTCATAGTGTCCAGCTTTTCTGACTGTTTCATGCCTGGATTTAAAAAAATTTTATTTAATACTTTCTTTGACATATCAAATTCCTCTATCTTTTCTTCAATGCACAAGAGTCTCTCTTCTGTCTCTTGTATTCTGTTGAAGAGGTTTGCCTCTGAGGTTCATGTTCAAATTCCTAAGTTTTTATTTCCAGATTTAACTAAGTTCACATTTTCTTTATTGATTCTATTTCTAATTTCATGTCTCGAACTTTTTTTTCAGTATTTTCATTCTACTGTATTTTCATAGACTTCATTTTGGGATTTATTCATACATTCTTTAAGGTTCTTGAACTTATTCATGATAGCTATTTTGTACTCCTTGTCTTGTAGCTCAGCTATATCACATTTCTCAGGGCTTACTGTAGCAGGGCTGCTAGGTTCTGGTGATGCTAGTTGTTGATATCTGGTCTTGCCCTTTTTGGGTGGGTGTTCCGTTCCTTGGTTTCTGTTGCCTTCTCTGGATCTAGCTAGGGAAGTGTGGTGGCTGTGAGTTACCTGGTAGGAAGTGCACCTCTGAGCTGTTGAGTGGCAGAGAGGAATAAACACGGGCTATGAGAAAAAGGCAGAAAGAAGTTTCACGAAAGAGCTATGGGGATCCTGGTTGCACCTAGAAGAGGAGTACAGGGAGTTTGGAGATGTGTTGGGAAAAGGGAATTCTACATGTTGGTTGAAGTAAGGAATAGGATTACTTGGAGAGACAGAGGTGAAAGGGTTAGGATGTTACTGGGTCTGAACTCAGAGTTGGAGTCTTTAGTGAATGAAATTGAGGTTGGAGGAGGGGCATCTGTAATTAGGTAGGGATGCCTACCTGGGACGAGGGTGAGAATGGGCAGATCTAATGGAGGACAGGAAGGATATCATGATTCACCTACTTGAGTCCTCTCCAGGTGTGGTCACCTGGAATCCCTGGGTTTTAGCTGTTGAGGAAGGAAAAGGGATGAATTAGAAAGGAGGCTGAGAGAGTTCACAAGAAGGAGGAAAGCTGGCTCCTCTGCAAGGCTTGGTAGAGTCCCCAGGGAATGGAGGCAGGGTGGGAGGACAGGTTTCTGCAGTTGGCCTACTACAGGGCTAGGGGAACTGAAAAGGAAGGCAGAAAGAAAAGTGAAGAGGGCCTACTAGCTTCCCAGGCCAGTGCGGCCATTTGAATCTCAGATGGGGAGTGCTCCAGGTATTGGAAGCTGATACAAAGAGAGAGGGGGAATGAGGAAAACTGGGTGTGCAGTAAGGTGCAGTCCCCAGAGAATGGAGGCAGAGAGGGAGGACTGGCCCCTGAAAGTCATTTGCTACAGGCCTGGGCATCAACTACTGTCTTTACATAAATAGAAACTTTGGTGAAAAACAGATTTGGTTATGGTTTGGTTAATGTATATTCAGATTTGCGTACATTAATATTTTCTAAAGGCACAAGTTTACTATTCATTTTTGTCATGGTATTCTATCTGTGGGGTAAATGTCAACCAGATGGTTTATGGCAACCCAGCAGTAAGGCAGCTGGCCTCCACTTGCTTTGTATATGTGGGTTAGCAGCCAGGAAAAAGGCATTTGTTTTCTTTGCACTTTGAAACACGACAACAAATATGCCTAAGGTGTAACTCACACACTGCAAATGAATACCATGAGGTGAGAAATTAATTATATAAACAGTGCCAAATAGAAATCTTATAGACATATTTACATATTTGCTTATGTTTTGTTTTAGCTAGATTACATTCACAATAAAATAACTGAAATTAGAAAATCCCTTGTAATGCTTAATGTATTTCAATTTAAAAATATTTCACAAACTATATTGTTGTATTTCATAAGAACACATTATTTGGGAATTCATTTAAGGCATGTTTCTACATGGTGACATATTTACCTCATGTATTATTGTTTATTAGTTATCATATAAGAAGAAGCTAAAAGGTAATCCAAAATGCTACTTCAGGAAATGAACTCCTCAATTGTAGTGCATGAATAATTTTCACAAATAATTAATTATTTATATTAAGATATCCATTAACTTTCATATTTCATGAGAACACAGTTTAAAGAATGACATTAAAAACTTTCTACAGATTCTTAGAATTGTATTTTTTATACAAAGGAATAGAATTTAGCACTGGATAATATTCAGAAAAAAGTTTTATTATTTTTTTAAATTAAATTAAGTTTGAAGCCAAATCATCTGACTTTCCTCAAGCAACTATTCTCGTGTGACATGAGATATCTTTCAGATGTTAAGGGTTCTCAGTGTTGATATCCAATACTCCTAAGTAAGCATGATTTTATTCTTCGTGAGGTCTTGTTGCTTCACTTCTCAAGGCTGAGGGATGTAAAATGCCTTGGTCTGACCTGTGAGACCTGCTGACTGTCTTGGTTATAGTCATGAAGACTTGTGTCCATACATGCTGACATTAATCACACCCTTCTTTCCTTTTGTAAATAATAAGCCTTTCAAGACAAACAGACTTTTTTTTGCTGCATTTATAAAATTGGGCCCAAAAAGTAAAGCAAAGCATTCTTACTATCCATAATAACTCTTAGACACTGTTACATTGTTTTTATTCTAAAATATTTTTATTCTAAAATGTCAGTTGCTGTCTTTAGACAAATAAAATTTTGATAAGAAATTCATTTGGGGATGCAATATATTCAGATTTACATATATTGATATTTTTAGTGAGCTAACCCAGACTCAGAAGGATGCACACAGCATCTATTCACTTATAGTAGGATTTTAGGTATATAGTACAGGATATCTATACTACAACCAACACACCAAAGGGAACATGGACATAGACTTCTTTTTTTGTTTGTTTGTTTTTTAGTTTTCTCTCCCTGGCAATGAGACACTTCTCACTGGTGGTACTGCCTTGTAGGCCCCCAATGTATGAGGAGGCTTGGCCCTCATATGACTTCTGAACTGGGACGAGGGACGGTTATGTAGGGACACTCCACTCCAGAGGAGTGGGATAGAAGGGTTAGGGGGTAGATGGTGGGAGGGTGGGGCTGGGAAGGGGAGAAAGAGGACAATATGATGGATATGTAACCTGAAGCAACAAACAATTTATTTATTAAAAAAAAGAATGAGTTGGGTCATATACCTAAAATTCCAATTTCCATTGAATGAAAATATATCTGATTTCTACCCTGTATGGACAAGAAAAAAATACATATTAAATGGAGATTACTAAAATAGTCAACACAAATCAGTGAATTATCTTATTGAATGTATTTATAGAATCCTTTGAATAATAAACTGAAAAGGGACAGTATTTGACATATGAAGAGAGTATTACTGGAGTAAGAAGGTGTAGGCTCAACAATTCTGGTTAAGAAGATAATTGTATAAAGGAAAAGAACATTGCATTCACATCATGGAAGTGATGAGCAGGCTGCTGAGGGCAAAGGCATTATTCATCCATGAAGAAGAAAGCTATGAACCCTGTTAAACAGAAGGCTAGTCTGTTAGACAAGATAAGAGAACTATTCAGAATTCTGAGGAGGAAGTAAAGGCTGGAAATGCAAAACAAGTCATTAATGTACAGTGTCATGGGACATGTTTACTATGGTTCTCTTCTAGGTTTCTTTGTCATCCAGAAAGGGAAGCTATGGGGAATGAATTGTTAGTAAGAGACAGGATGCCACTAACCTGTGCTTTTGGGTTTCTGTATTTTAGATTAAAGAAGGAAAGTCTTCTTTGGGAAAAGAACAGCTAGAATGAGGAATTCTAATGATATAGTACACACAAAATAATGCTACTCATTTGAAAGGTTTTAATTTCAGCATCAGTTGCAGATTCTCAACAGAAAACTGGAAGATAAGACACGTTTTGGTTGTAAGAAAGCAGACTAGATCTGGGTTTGGAAACTCCCCTTTTCTGCCTAGCATTCGCATCATGGAAGTGCTGAGCTGGCACATGAATGGATACAAGTCGTCATGACTATAAGCAAGACCATGGTCAGTAGGTCTCATAGGTCAGACCAAAGCATTTTACATCCCACAGCCCAAGTTCAGCTTCATAATTGCTCTTATGTATAAATACATTCAATAAGATAATTCACTGATTTGTGCTATTTTGGTAATCTCCATTTCATATGTATTTTTTTCTTGTCCAAACCTCAAAGATATATATATATATATATATATATATATATATATATATATATATATATATCTTGGATAAGTTTTGTAGTGTTTTATCTATATGGTATTTTCAAAAAAGAAAACAAAACAACAAAAAGTCCAGATATGTGTAGGTTTTATTATGTAGAATTAGCTTGTCTGTATATATAAATATTTATATTTGTTATATTATATTTATACTTATATAAATTTATAAATATAAATTATATATAAATATATATAAAATGTATACATGTATATATAAACGAAACTCATATATATGTGTATATATACATATATTTCTAGCTATATATATATGGCTAAGAAAAATATGACTTTTAGTTACCTCTAGTTTTCAGTATTATTCATGGACATTTATTTTGTACATCTCAAAGTTAAAATTTAAAGACATTTGTTCATCACTCAGAAAATTGCAGAGGAAATGTACAAAGAAAAACTGCAGTGATATTTCTAGAGATACTGAACTATGTAGGTGGTATAGTAATTTTAGAAAGTTGTTGAAAATATTGTACCCGGTCATATTTTATTAGAATTATCACTTCGTAATTGCTTTTATATACTGCACTCATCTGTTTATCTGTGTTTTATATCTTCTGTCACTACTAAGACTAATTAAAAGCTAGTTTTATTCTACCTTGCCCATTACTGTTTATTTTTTATTTATTTTTGTTATTTTCTTGTACTATCAATAAAACCCAGATTTATGTCTGCTTCATAGTTAACCTAGGCATGAAGGAATCTCTGTAAATGTTATGGCAAATGCAGAGCCTGAGGATCAGTGATAGGATGTCCTCTGTTCAAGGACACACACCTGGTAGCGCAGTTAGGATTCAGAAGGACTTTTTCTAGATACGGCTGCAATAAACATTTCAGTGTTAAAAGCAAGGAGTACAGTTGGGTCAGAGCTTCAGCCTGTTCAATTTTGGGATACATTTTTATTATTTCACAATTACAGCAGATGCCTCCAATTGCAGAGTTTGTGTCTCAGAACCAAAGAATTTGTATCTGATGAGTGAAAACAAGGCATTCTAATGAATTATATGTAAGAATAAAATTTGTCTCACAAGCCTTCTTATGCAATAATGATTTCATGAAGCTGCTCTAGTAAAATATGCTTTTTAAAATTCTTTTACACTTTACATACATCCTAAACCACAGGCATTTAGATGGGAAAAGATCTAGATATCTAGGGCTATGAGACCATTATTGGTTACACAGACAAGTGCATAATGAAAACTCAATGAGTTTAAGCCAGTGAGTCATTTGAGAACATCTAGTGCTTTATGAACTAGAAACCATATGTAGCTTTCTGATTAGGAGCTTCTCTGTCCACTCGTGTCTCTTTCGTTTTTCTTTGTTGAGAAAGGAAGTTACAGGCACGCAGGAGAAAGCTTGGTTTTTGTTTTTGTTTTTGAATCAAAGGAATGACTTTGAATGTTCTTCTATTCCTGCTTTTGATCTTTTGCATAAGAAGCTTCTTTCACAAGAAAGCTGTCTATATCACTCCTGGCTTTGCTGCTAACTGGTACCTTTTGGCTGCCTAAGTACTAAGGGCAAAGATTAAATGGCTGTGGAGACTGCACTTTATTCTGTCCCGAGCATAGCTCTTTAGGTCTGGCTTGGATTGATAGGGTAAAGTTGCGGAGACGTAGCTCACATTTCTTTTTTTTTTTTTGGTTTTTCGAGACAGGGTTTCTCTGTATAACAGCTCTGGCTGTCCTGGACTCACTTTGTAGACCAGGCTGGCCTCGAACTCACAGAGATCCGCCTACCTCTGCCTCCCAAGTGCTGGGATTAAAGGCGTGCGCCACCAACGCCCGGCATAGCTCACATTTCTTTTCTTTTAATATTTATTTATTACTTCAGGTTACATCTCCATCACAGTGTCCTCTTTCCACCCCTCCCAGCCCCACCTTCCCACCCTCTACCCCCTATCCCTTCCATCCCACTCCTCTGGAGTGGAGTGTCCCTACATAACAGTTCCCCACCCTAGTTCATATGAGGGCCAAGAGCCTCCTCAGACACTGGGGGCCTACAAGGTAGCACCACTAGGGCAAAGTGTCTCATTGACAGGCAACAAAGTCTATGTTCCTGTTCCTTTTGGTGTCACTCACATTTCTAAATGATGTCAGCAGCATCACACCTGTATTACAAAGCCTCACAGTGATGTGGCCAATAATGAGCAAAATGAAAGTCCCGATAATGAAGTTTTGGAAAACATGCTCTGGGAAAATTTCCAGAGTGATTTTAATCTGTACAAGAAGAGGGGGTGCGCTTGAGTAAATTAAGACAGATTGGTGGGCATTCAAGGAAGAAATGATTTCACAGTTTGGTTTTTTTTTGAGACTGCAGCATAGAAACTATTCAGTGAACCTTCAAAGGCAGGTGTAAGGCTTCAAGGACAGGTGCTGGATCATAAAGACATAAGCTTAACATTAGGTGAAGGTGAGTTACTGGTGCATGGGTGTTTCTTCTGAACTAAAATGTTCTCTTGTGGGCTGGAGAGATGGCTCAGTGGTTAAAGATGTATGCTACTCTTGTAGAGGATCCTACTTGCATTCCTAGCACCCATGTTCGGTATCTGACAATCACCATCAACTCCAGCTCCAAAAGTGATCTGGCTTAGGCAGCTGTATTCACGTGTACACAAACACACACGGACATACATACATAAAGAAAAAAATAAATCTTAAAATATCTCTCTTAGAGAAGGATCTCAGAAGATTCAGGAAGAGTTTGAAGCTTATAATAGTCAGAAAACTCAGAAAAATCATAAACTCATAGCTTATGAGACCCTCCCCAAGGTGAGAAAAAAGCAGTGAGAACAATTGCTAAGGCAAAGGCGACTCTTCAGTTCAGCAGCCTGCAAGTTAGGCAAGGAACTCTGGGCGTAGTGCTTTCTGAAGTTACCATTCGTTCCGGGTTGAGCTCTTCAGTTTGTACAGCTTGCCGTTGAGTCACCACGCTCCTGGTAACAACACCACACCTACCCTCCTGTGGCAACCTCAATAAAATAGCTTATTGTTAAGCTATATTTGGTTGGGGCAATTTCTTTGGTTTGCTGTCAGTGCCTTATCTAGAGTGAATAAACAGCTACTGATGTCTCATCAGGAGAATCCCCACAATACAATTGCCACACAAACAGGAACTGACAACCATAGGTGAGTTGGACTAGTAGTAATTGCATAAACTCCTGCAATATGACATGGAAGCTAGGCGGAGGTAACACTGACAGAGACAACATTGATGTGGCTGCCTGTCCCTATAGTGGCTTGGGGCACTGTGCCTCTGTGCTGTAGTGGAAGTTGAATAGTCCCTGTTATGGGGATAGGACTTGGAACCCAAATGAGTCTTTTGATGTTGGAGAGTTTTTGAGGGGGATCCCAGGATGACCTTCTTCCTTTATGTATGTGATGGATGATCTCGATTGCCACTTTGACACAGTTTGGTATCACCATGGAAATAAACCTAGTTTGTGAGGAAGTTTCTAGATTAGATTAATTGAGACAGGCAGACTCACCTTTAGGGTGGGATTGTGTACCAGATTGAATATAAAAGAAAAAGGGAGCCTATCATCATTGTCATCTTTTTTTTTCTTCCTGACTGCAGGTATAATGTTACCACCTGCTCTAAGCTCTTGTTATTATTACCTCCCCACCATGAAGGACTGTACCTCCAAACTGTGAGCTAGAACCAATCTTTCCTTCCTTATTCTATTTATGTCAGCTATGTTGTCCCAGAGATGTATAAAGGAACTAAAACATGTAGGATGAGGTACTATCTTAGCCAAATTTTCATTTGATGCAATAAAAATAAATAAAATAAAGGACCACAAGGATTCTGAGGAGGGAAGGATTTATTTTATCTGAAAGTCTGTGGTCTATCGTTCAGAAAAATCAGGGCAGGAAGGTGGAGGAAGGAACTGAAACAGAAGCTGTGGAGGAGTTCGCTTACTGGCTTGCTCCTCCTGGCTTTCTTAGCCTGCTTTAATAGCACCCAGGACCACCAACCTAGGGTGGCACCCACTTACAATGAGCTGTGCTCTCCCCCAAAATCATTAATCAAGAAAATGTACCATACACTTGCCCACCAGCCAATCTGTTAGAAGGCATTTTCTCAATTGAGGTTCCCTCCTGCCAAATGACTTTCATTTGTGTCAAGTTGACATAAAATAAGCCAGCACTGGTAGTGTACCACCTTAATGAATAGGGGAAAAATGAATGGAAAACCAAATGATGACATTGTGTCCTTGGGAGACCTTCAAGCCAGAACAGAAAGTCAGTTAAAAGGTAAATGATGGGGTGGAGGAAATGGAAGTGCAGGGTCCCCATTATATCCACTGCTATAGGAGAAGAGAATCTCCTAAGTAGCAACCACCCTAGCTGTTCCTTGGACATGATGGCTAATGTTACCTGTGAATGAAGGACATCCATGTGATCAGCAGCTCCATACAGAATTACAGGTTTTTCTCTACGTTCTAATGTGCAAAACACTGGGGCTGAATATACCTTATTTCCCTGTAATTCCCCAAACACTGGGGGCAATGGGCAGCAGAAGATGCATATGGGGATATGGAAATCTGGGGTATATATTTTAAAAAACTGAGTTTATTCTAAGGTAAGTCAATTATATCCTACCACCCTTCCCAGATTGCATGGTTCTTTTCTGCCCTGAAAGAGAGTATACTGGTGTTACAGATCCTGCTGGGACATACCTTGAAAACCACCAGTGGAAAGTTTTGACTGAAATTGTGAACTATAAAGTAAGTAATTTATGGTTGGGTGAGGAGGTGGGAGGCTATAGAGTTGCATACTCTGAATAGAACTGTAAATATAAACAGCATAGACTGTCTGGGGCCTATGACAAAAAGTACAGAAATCAGAAGATCAGAAAGATTATTTACCTAGGCCAAAGACCTTTCCATGATCTGGCATGGCCCATGAAGAAGCCAGAGGCTTCTGGAGAGTGAGGAATGGAGAGCTGAGTAAAGCATCCCTTCTCCACATCTCTGTCCCCAATAATGTTGCTTTGAAAAATAAGCTGTCCAAGTGATGGACTCTGTTTGTTTGTTTGTTTTTGGAGACAGAGTTTCTCTGTGTAGGCCTGCTAATCCTGAAACTCACTCTGTAGACTAGGCTGGCCTGGAACTCACAGAAATCAGCTTGACTCTGCCTCCCGAGTTTAAGGCATGTGCCCCCATTGTCTGGGTGTAACGGGCTCTTTACATGCTGCATGTTACCCTGTTAACACCGTTCCTTTAGGGCATACCCTTAGGTACTATATCCCAAACCAATTTTCATTCCTTGGAACTAGCAGTGTAACAGCTAGCAGTGGACCTATAGAATACATCTTCAAAGTTACCTTCACACCTTGTGCTATTTGTCATGGGGTGACGTCCTTAGACTTTGCTTTGTCACCCTGTGCACCATCTGTAAAGAAGTTTGATTGCATAGATGATATAATGCAAACCTCTAAGTGTTTCACAGGTTTAGAAAAAAAATCTAAGAAGATTTAGACATAAAAGCCCACTTAAAGGAATAAGGATGGAAAAATCATTCCTGACAGGGTACAAGGGCCAGACATAGCTATAAATTTTCTGGAAGTATTATGGTTGCATATGATGAATACAATATCTGAAAAGTTTATTGAATTGAGAAAATCCTACAGCAACCTATGCTTGGAAGTTTAAGAAGTAGATTTTTCTTTCAGTTCCTAGCGCATGAGAGAATTTTCATTCTCATGTTGCTAACTGCTTGTCTTTTGTATAAGTTGGTAAAAATGGGTACCATGTAGAATTGATGATTGGAATAAAATATGTCAAGAAGATCATAATCTTATAAGATCCTTATAGGATAGCCGCATGCTTTAATATCACAATGTTCCTTTTTAATAGAAATGACTAGAAGCTTATGGTACTACAGTTATGAAATTATCTGAGTGAACAGTTTCAATATGGTTTTGGTCTTAATCATGAAAATGGGAAGAAGCTTGATATAAAGTGTTAAAACATTAACTTCTTATACAACATTGCAACAGATGGAGTCCAACACCATTAACAATAAAAACAGTTTATCCAGTAAAGTACTGGATTAATGCTTTTGGCTTTGGCTTTTCTGGGGTAGTACAGAATCAACTCTACCCAGGTGATATGCCTATTCACAGACATGTGGTGTGATGCCAGCAAGCCTCGTCACCAATATCACAAGGATGTTCTAAGACCCGTGCCTTTTAAGCCATCTCATCTTTTAAGCCAATCTCATCTTTAACTGAACCAAAACCAGAGCCAAATCAAATGCTGGAAGGGATAGCATCTACCCCTGTAGAAGTCTGGTACACAAAACAAATGGGGAGCTGCAGTGACACAACTGAATGCACTCCAGGTGGCTGGAGAAAGAAAATATTGCCAATGGGCTGAGTTAAGACCAGAATGGATAATAGTACCCAGGAGACTCGCTCTATGACAATCTGTGCTGACATTTGGGCTGTATTCAGAGGCTAGCCCATGGGGATATGGCAGTAGGAAAAAGAGAATTGGCAGGTGTTGAGTTGGCCTTTGTGAGAACAATAGATGTGAAAGGAAAAATATAATAGCTTTCAGCAGAAATCAGAGACTCTAGTAGTTTTCCATGTGGCATCCTGCAGCCCATTTTGTCTCTCTAGAAACTACGAAGTGGACACTTTTACTACAATATTGGCTATCTACCCCTGGGTACCCTTGCAGTGCGCTCACTGAGTTCTCATATAAAGTCTAGCTAGCAGGGAAATATAGGATAGAGAATGCTTATGGCCACTGACATGCCTATAAAACATTGCAATATTTTGTATGGTATCTGAACATGTGAATATTGTTCCCAGTTATCCATTTACTCATGGATATTCTGATGGGGTAAGTATATAACTCAATATCTTTCATGTGGAATTGGCAGGTGGACATCCTAGGGCCTGTGCCTGCCAGTGAGGGTTGCAAATATTCCTCACTTTCCTAGATACCTCCACAGAACTCTTGCCAGAATTTCCATGAAAGGGAACAATGGATGAAGCCACCATAAAGGGTTTCACTTACCTTGGTGTGCTAATTATGGGCACTTACGGAGAACTGACAATGAGATGAATAGAGATTCATTTCACAAACACTGATGTACAGAACTGGGCTGAGGACAGCCAGATACAATGGTATTTCTACCTAACTTATAACCATATTGGGATAGACAAGTTGAAGGGAAGAATGGGCTGTTAACAGAGAATCTAAAGAGTTCAAACAGAAGGTACCCTGCCTTGGCAGAGAAAGGCACTTCTAGAAGCCGTAAGGTTGTTGAATGAAAATCCTAGAGCCAGCGGTGGGCTACCTTATTATAAGTTATTTTCTAGGAACACACCCAAGCCTCCTGAAATCATAAAGGATGTCAACACTGCTGGTGGTCACATACCAGAGTTAAGTGGTAATATCCTGGTGCCCTTAGCACTACATTCTCTGCTCTAAGAGCTGGAGCATTCAGTCTGTGACTGAGCTAGGGTTCTCTCCCTGATGGCTGACTTTTATCATGCAAGAAGGGGCTCTTAAGGCTGTTAGGGAAAAATTTTTGCCAATAGTCTTGATTAATTATAGACCACTTGTTCTACATTACCAACATGCCGGGCTAGATGTGCCCACTGGTACACCAGTAGCTTGATTACTTGTGGGCACAAACAACTGCTTTCTGATAGTATAGAAGAAGAAACTCATTTGTATTACTGAAATCTAGCGCAAAAGCTTGGGAGGTCATAGGCTTTTACACTATGTGTTTATTTTGGTTAGACAGATGTAATGTGACAATCAAATTGCTTTCTAGATATTTGTGCCAATGCCCATACATTACTACTTTGTTCAGCCTTGGCCAGGGAAGACACCTTCTTTGCAGTGGGCAGTGTTTACCACAGAGACTTATAACTAGCCAATGCTGCTGAGACAAAGTGATGGTTGTTGTAGTTATTTCCTTCAAATTGAAATATTTCCTGATGGAGAGGGATGGGCTTATAAGACCCAAGAAGCTAGAAAACATACAAAGTTCAGGAAGTCCACCAATTTACAAGACCCAGGAAGCTTATAAAATTACAAGATTCATGAGGCCCCTCTCCAAGGCTATATAAGCAGTGAGCAATTGCAGGGGAAGGGGAGTCCTTTCCGTATACTGCTTTCAAGTTGGATAGGGAGCCTCAGCAGTGTAGCTTTGGTGAGTTGGTACTTAGGTTGGGGTAGGTTTGTCAGTGCTATATCTTCCTTTGAAAGACCCATGCTCCTATATTATGAATAAGCCCCTCACACATGCTCCTATACTTATATAATCCCAATAAACATTGATTAACCAAAACAGACTTGATCAGATAATTTTCTTTGGTCATTCTTAGTGCTCAATCAGAGGCAAGTAGACATTTTTTCACATCTATCCCAGAAAATTTACACAATAGGTAAAAGACACTTATAATATATAGTTGATAGGAAGGTATAAAGTAGGCACACATTTCAGGAAACATTGGTGTGGGTACTCCAAAGGTGAGTGGGAAAGTACCAGAAACAGCGCTTTACAAAAGTTGATGGAGATGCTAGCATACTGTGAGCTGAGAAATATGACAACCAAATGCTCAGTACCACGTTTTGTGGAAGAGGAGAGCAGATGTGGAGATAAAGAAGAGAGACAGAATGTGCGTGGTGATGCTGCAGCATGAGATGCTGTGAGAGAAGGCTTGGACTTACAATACTTGTGGAATTAACTTTCATGAGATGCATGAATTCAGGTCAACAATTTAACTGTCTTGTAGCTCACTCACAGTGCATAGTGCTTACCACGGCACATGGAACCAACATTTACTCGTTTTCAAGGTATAAATAATAGTTCAGTGAATATATTTTGTTATGTGGGTATTTATAAAGTTTTTAATGCTTATTTGGCATTAATTTATCAAAATTTTATTGTCCATTGAATGCATTCATTTTAAAATTTTAATAGACAGTACAGATTTTAATAAACACACATATATGTGTGTGTATGTGTGTGTGTCTGTACAAACTACTGATTCCATTTATATGGAATTGCTTATATGCATGTGATTTTAGGACTGACCATTTGTTACTGGATCATCAAATAAAGTAATTCCTGGGAAGACTGATTCTCCTTCCTTCAGTAGTCATTAATTGCCACTTTTCATTTCAGTGTGGGATCTTGTGAAGTTTCCCCTGTCCACATTGACATGTAAACTGTTTTTTTCATTATACAGGTCATAGTTAAGCAATAATACTGTTGATATTTCACAAGGTCAGCTTCCCTGTCATGTCTAGAAGACATTATCTCATAGCAAGTGTCCTGGACATCTGGCCCTTAAAAGTCTTTTAGGGTTTGTATTATATATAGATGCATCAATTGGGAGTGGGTACCCCACAACTATTTATTCTCTGTATTTTGGCTAGTTGTGGATCTCTCCATCTTTACAAAAAGAAGCATCTTTGATAAGGGGTGAGAGCTATCCTTATCTGTGGGTATAAGAATAAGTATTTAGAACACAAGTAGAAATTATATTGGTTTTGAAATATGGCAGTAATAGACTCTTCTTTATGGTTTATGACCTATCAAACCATGGGTAGTTGGTTAGGTTTATAGAACCTGGCATAAATTCCCTCTTTTTGAGCAGGCCTTAAGTCCAATTAGACAGCTGTTACCTCCAAGCTAAAAGAGTCATGATTACACAATTTGGGCTATTTATAGTCATGGTTGCAGTTGGGTGGGGCTATTAATTGCTTTTTACTTTAGTAGTTCGCATAGAATCTTCCTTAAATATTGAAATGATTTTAGATGAAGTTGTAAACAAAATTTAGTGTACTCCTATGAATCTCACTTCTAGTCTTTCTAGTGTTAACATTTTCTGCTACTATGGTTGGCTTTTGAAACCAAGAAAATGGCATTGATGTAAAATTATCAGCTAAGTCCCAGATATTCCACTTTCTCCAGTTTGCCACTAACATATTTTTCTGTTCTGAAGTCCTGTCCAGATCACCATATTGCATGTACAAGTCACGGCTTTCCATTATTTTGGTCTGTACCAATCTCTTGGTCTATGTGTCTTTTCCATGACCTGAGTCTTCTGATGACTGAGCTCTAGCAGTTAGTTTGTCTAGGTAATGTCTGGTGTTTAGTTCATGATTACATTGGTATATTGAGTTGGGGAAATATTATCAAAGTGTTTATTTTCCATTCACATTATATTAAAACTGTTGTATATAACACTATATGGTAGGATACTGGTGACAGTGCTCTTGGTAAATTTTCAGATGATAATATTTTAAATTTTGTAATAGAGTATCATGGAATTCAAATTGGCCTCCAAGTAAATATATAGCTAAGGGTAACCTTCTGATCTTACTGTTTCCACTTCTTGAGTGCTGAGATTACTGGTTAACATCACAAAGTCTGGTTTGTGTAGTACTGGAGATTTGAACCCAGGTGTTTATGCATGGGAGGCAAGCTATCAATGGAGCTACATCCCTAGTATAAACAAAGAACATTTAAAAAAGATTTCTCTTCTTTCATTTTTTTCAAGTTTAAGACTTTTGTGCTATTTTCCTGTAATGTTATTTTAGGTATAAAAGGAGTAAGATAAATTTGATTAGGCTATTGTTCAATAGCTGACATGTTAATTTAAATATTAGAAAAACTTTTCTTAAATTTACATACCTAATTATTGTGCTAATAACTGAATTTGGGCAATTCATGCAATTTATTATTCTCATTGTTGAGGAAAATAATACTTTTATGTTTTTTAGGGTTACTTGGAGTCTGAAGGCATTATTCAGGGACTCAGCAAAAGTTTCACTTTCTCCTTCCTGGAAAGCAATGAACAAAATAGAATATAAGATTATAGAATATATCAGTTACCTCCCTGTGACAAAATATGCATCAGAGGTAACTTAAAAGAGAGTTTCATTTTGTTTTACAGTTTCAGATTGTACAGTTCATTATGAGCAAGCCCAAGCTGGAAAATTTCACATGGTGCCAACCGGAAAGCTGAGAACTTGAGTCATAACCAGAAGCATTTATCACAATCACCATCCATCTTTAGCAGAGATGCCTACCTATTTCTTCTAGGTAGGCCATATATGTCAAAGGTTCTGCAGCCTGTCAAACAATACTACCAGCTGCAGACTACATGCCCAAGTACATGAACCTGTGGGAGACATTTTAGATTCAAACTAGAAGGTTTGAATTTTGTCTTGGTTTTAGAGACTGAATTTATGGTAAAAGCCATGAAAACAAATGCCAAAGCTATAAGGTCCTCACAGTTACTGCTAAATGATGCCATTATCTATCTTTCCCTTTGAATCTCCACATATGTCATAGCAGAATTCTCAAATCTAACTAGAAATGACAATAATATAACATGGTCAGTCTACAGTTGCCAATTTTCTCCATATATAATATATAATTTGACACAATACAAATTGATGTAATATAAATTGAGCAGCAGCAAATATCCTACAAAGTACCATTTCCTTCCACACCGAGGAACATAAGTGGTTTTAGTGAACATTGAAGAAAGTGATATTGCAGCAATCAAGGGCTATAAAAATCAAGTATTAGAGGATGCCTAAGGGTCTTTATGGTTTAACAAAGGAAATGTGGTCAGAAATCTGAAGATTTATGGCTGATTAAAATTTTTTATAGCTTTTGTAAATTGTCCACCATGCTGAATGGGTTCTCTGATCAGGATTTGTTATTAAACATAGAGAAATGAAGACTTATGTAGAGTGATTACTAAGATTAAGAACAATTCACAATTGATACATTTAGGCTTTACTTGGGTACAGGCATATATAAAGGATACAACTTATCAAATCTTTCTCAGATGGTTACCAGTTTTCACATACAACATTTGATCAGCTTGGTGGTATAGAATTAGGTTGAAGTGAAATGTGATACTGTTAATGGTTTAGGTTCAATGAATTATGTCTAGAACATCATAAACTCTTCATTTGTCTAATTTTAATTCTATGTATAACTAACTTTACACATTTTCTGTCAACTTCAGGTTTAAGGTCATATTTTAGGCAACTTCATGTGTGTAGGCAGGGGCTTAGCACAAAGATCCTTTGTAATTGTCAATGACATGAAAAATACACATATGCAAAGGGGACATGATGCCTCATACCTGTAATCCCAGTATTCAGAATGCTGAGGCAGGAGGATCATATATTCAAAGCCAACTTGGGCTGCATAGCAAGACCCTATCTTACTAAATGCTACTAGAGGAGAAAAGTCATCAGCAATATCACCTGTGCCTACAACAGTACCTGCCTGCAAGATATGCTGGTGAAAAATGGTACAAATGTCATGAGAGTAACTAATACCTTTTTGATTGGATTTAAGACCAACTTCATGATATGAAACCTATACCTGACAATGCTACAGTGGCCAAGAATTTCAGTTTGGATAGGTCATGGTCCTATGGGAAACGTAATACTATTTTTTTTAAATTTGAACTGGTTTCCTTGAGTTCCCTACCCCCAGAGAAATTGAATCCCTGAATTTCCTTTAAATCTACAGTGACCGGCAACAAGATCCACACTTCTTATTGAATCTGCTTTTCTTTTTTTTTTACTTTATTTTTTAATTTCTTCAAGTAACATCTCAATCGCAATCCCCTCCCTACTCCCCCCTCCAGTCCCATCCTCCCACCCTCTTCTGCCTCAGGCCACCCATCCCCTTCCTTTTTTTTTAAGTTTAAGGTATATCTTTTATCCCCCAACAGCTCCACCTTTCAGTCCAACAAATGGCTCTTTCTCTTATAATAATAAATACAATACAAAACAACACAGGTAATTAGGCCACAATTATAAGAGTTATATGGCTTAGCGTACATTCCAAATGTCCAGTCCATATGTATTTGGCACCTGACTTTAACATTCTACTATCTAACCATCTCCATGAGTTTAAAGTTCTATATCCAACTCAACTTTCGTCCTAACTTTCATCACAATTTCAAAAACATCTTGGATCCAGAACACCCTCTTGATTCCTAAACAACTCAAAATTTAACTATGAGACTCTAGCTATCTATTCTTCAACCATCTCAGAGACCTGAGAGGGATAATATACTGATTATATAGGAAGTGCAGGGCCTGCAACTTCCAAAACTAAGAAATGACATACCAGTGGCTGCCTGGACAGTTCCCATTTTCTCTCCATACATTACAGCATCAATCTTCAGCCATTTGGCCCCATTTCTCTGACAGACATTGATTGTAGAGCAGGGGTTATGAAGGACTTACCTACCCTGTCTTGGCAGAGCTAGGCTGTCGACTTACCTGCTTCCAAGTTTTGTCCTTTTTGGACAGTATTCTGTCTACAGTTGAAGCAAGGGGTTTTTCTTGCCAAGAGATAGGCTTGCCACTAATTCAATCATCTCCCACTGGAGATTCTTCAATGCTCATCTTCTACTTGGAGTAGAATAGGGGGTGCTGTCAGGAGTTGTCATGTCTCCATATCAAAAAAATCTAAAGTTAGGAAAACATCTTTGAATGACATATTCTGCAGATTTCTTGAGGTTTTTGAAGAGGCCCTATCTATCTCTTATATTAGGATAAGCAAATATTGCTTGTCTCTTAGCAACTTGATTTCTGATTAGCTTATAAAATAACTATAATAGACTGTCATAGTACCTAACAAGATGACAGGCTTGCATGACTATTAGTTTGCATTTCTTAAGTATCCTAAAGAGTTTATGACAATTAGTAGCAAAAGGCCGAAACTTCACATTTTTTTTTTTACCCCCTAACCCTTCCATCCCACTCCTCTGGAGTGGAGTGTCCCTACATAATAGTCCCTCACCCCAGTTCTGAGGTCATATGAGGGCCAAGAGCCTCCTCATACATTGGGGGTCTACGAGGCAGTACCACCAGTGAAAAGTGTCTCATTGCCAGGGAGAGAGAACTAAAAAACAAACCAACAAACAAATAAACAGACAAACAGATAAAAAAGAATAAAAATTAAAAAATAAAATTAAAACAATAAAAAGTCTATGTCCCTGTTCCCTTTGGTGTGTTGGTTGTAGTATCGATATCCTCTACTATATCGCTAAAATCCTATAAGTGAATAGATGCCATATACATCCTTCTGAGTCTGTGTTAGCTCACTCAAGATGAGCTTCTATGGTTCCATCCATTTGGCTGAAAATTGCATAATTTCATTGTTCCTGATAGCTGAATAATATTCCATTGTGTAGATGTACCACAGTTTTTAACCCATTCTTCGGTTGAGGGACATCTGGTTTGTTTCCAGTTTCTAGCTATTACAAATAAGGATGCTATGAACATAAATGAGGAAACTTCCTTATGATTCCATGAGGAGTCATTTGGGTGTATACCCAGAAGTGGTATGGCTGGGTCCTGAGGCAAAGCTGTTCCAAGTTTTCTAAGATATCACCATACTGACCTCCATAGTGGTTGCACAAGTCTGCACTCCCACCAGCAATGGAGGAGGGTTCCCCTTTCTCCACACCCCCACCAGCATGTGCTGTCATTTGAGCTTTTGATCTTAGCCATTCTGACAGGTGTGAGATGGAATCTCAGAGTCGTCTTGAGTTGCATTTCTCTGATGATTAAGGATGTTGAGCATTTCTTCAAGTGTCTCTCAGCCATTAGGGATTCCTCCTTTGTGAATTCTCAGTTTAGCTCTGTTTCACATTTTTTGATTGTATTATTTGGTTTCTTGGCATTTAATTTCTTGAGTTCTTTGTAGATTTTGGATATTAGCGCTCTGTCAGATGTGGGGTTGGTGAAGATTTTCTCCCAGTCTGTAGGCTGCCGTTTTGTTCGAATGACAGTGTCTTTTGCCTTACAGAAGCTTCTCAGTTTCATGAGGTCCCATTTATTGATTGTTGGTCTCAGGTCCTGAGCAGGATCTCAGGCATGGACTATTCAATGGAAGAAATAAGTACAACATCCAAAGAAAATGAGAAAGCTAAAAAATCTCTCACCCACAACATCCAAGAAATCAAGCTCTATGAAAAGATGGAACCTAAGAATTATAGGCATAGAGGAAAGAGAAGACTCTCAACTCCATGGTCCAGGAAATATCTTCAACAAAACCATAGAAGAAAACTTCCCAAACCTAAACAAAGAGATGCCAGTAAAAATCCGAGAGGCTTACAGAACACCAAACAGATTAGATCAGAAAAGAAACTCCTCTCGCTATATAATAATAGAAACTTCAAATGTAGACAACAAAGAAAGGATATTAAAAGCTGTAAGAGAAAAAGGCCAAGTCACATACCATGGCAGACCCATCAGAATCACACCTGACTTCTCCTCAGAAACTTTAAAAGCTAGAGGGGCCTGGACAGATGTCCTACAAGCCCTGAGAGTACATAGGTGTCCAGCCAGACTACTATACCCAGCAAAACTCCCTATCAACATAGATGGAGAATCTGCTTTTCTTATTTGAAGTTTTGTTCAGATCTCGAATTTTTTCCAAGATTAGAGTGCACCACCACAGGACTGGAAAAACTGCTTCTGAGGCCCATTCTCTTGTAAGACAGTTCAGTTCAAACTGGGAAAATTTACCTGAGTCCCAGAATTTCAGTCTAACATTATATAATCACCTAGAAAAATAAATGTCCAAGTGCCCATCTTGGGTTGAAGGAAGTTATTTATGCTTTTATTTAAAAAAATGTAACTACATGTTGTAAAAATGCTGAAAAGTCAGATGATGCTACATAAGACATCTTTGCTTCTTTTTCTTAGAAGAAAAGATATATATGCCACGTGTGATTTTTCTTCACTCCTGTATGTCCAAAGTTCAAGGCAAGTGACACTAACTGAAAGACCACATATGCCACTTTTCTTCCAGTCACCGCCACCTGGAAAATCAAATTCTCACATGCTATGTGTGATTCCACAAAAAAGAATATAAAAGAGTGGTGTAACTGGGTTCAATTTTCTTCCTGCTGTTTTTGGGTTTCACCATGAAGCCCAAGCTATCCCTGAACATCTGGTCTTCCTGGCTCACCTCTTCTACCCACAAGCACTCCATCCTGTGTTTTCTTCTCACACTGAATTAACTAGAGGCTCAGGTGGTCCATCCTGAGAAGGATGAAAACAGCAAAGCGAAACAGACAAAACCCAAACATTCAAGACCATCAAACTGTTCAAAGCCTTCTCATAAACGACAGATTTTTCTCTCCAAGGAAAAAACATGTTGTTTAAAAAAGTGAATCTGCAAAGGTTTCACTCCCATATGAAACCAAACCTGGTATCCTCCTTTTCTGCTTTGATCATATTGGACTTGGTTTTGTCCAGGAAGTCTCTCAAAGGGTGAGGAAGGACTTAGATAACATTTCTTTCACCTCAAATTATAATAAATATTTGGAGTTTACCACTGAGGTCCCAATTGTGCTTGTAATAGTGTTAAAACTTGAAGACATTTATAAAAAAAGCCTGAAATCACACACACTTGTTTAGTCTGGTTTGGAGCTTTTAAAAAAGGAACAATTCATGCCACACAACCTAAGCACCTGTTTCAAATTAAACATCTTCCTTCTACTTGCAAACTATGTCTTTCTAATTAAAAATCTGCAGCAGAACACCCAAGCCAGTTGTTTCTTTCTTCCTTAAGTCAACAGGACAGCTGCATCCTCAGGCTTGTCTGTGTTGAATCTTAGGTGAAGTAAAGGAAAAGTAGTTTCTCCATCCCAACCATGGAAACAATCTGCAGGAAGACATCCACATTTCACTGGAGAAAGTAGCTGGATGGAAGAACCAGTACGCCCCACTGAACGGACAACACACAAATTCTTGCCAAGTCCTGAGTTCAGAATTTTGAGCTGAATATAAAAGCACCTAATGTCAGGAAATATTCATCTTGAGTGACAAGGTTCCTCACACGGTCCAGCACAAGTACTCCATCTCTCATGGGAGGTCCATCCCCGGCCCAGAGGCCAGCTGTGCTGGGCACACCTCATTCCACCATCTACGCTCCTTCTCTGAAACATAATACTATTATTCTGCTAAAGGAATATAGCAAAATAATGACACACAGTGATATATTGCTATACCTGGAAATCAGTGCATGGCTCAACCATCATCAAAAAGCCTCTTTTTGCAGTAGATGACAATTAACACAAAGATCCACAAGTGGGCAATGTGCAGAGTGAATGACTTTGGAGCCCTCTGTCCTAAATGATGTCTTCATCAAATCCCTTCTTCAAAGCTCAGGAATCTATAAAGAAGAGAAGGTGGAAAGATTATAAGAGCCAGAGGTGGTGGATGACTCCAAGGAAACAGAGTCTTCAAGATATAACAAGAATGATGTACATACAAACTCACAGAGACTTTAGGAGCATTCAAGTCAGACAAAATCTTGGCATTGAGAAGGGGAAATGGAATCAAAGCCCCATGTCTAATTAAAAAACCACTATTGCTCTTCACAATTGATACCTTCTGGGAAAGTGAAAATCAGTTTTCTCCAGTGGAGGTTAGCTGGACATCAACCACATTCTTAGACAAGCTTCACACCCAGAAGTAGCTGGTCAACACAAAATGAGCTCTCTTTGTTTTCCTTGTAGGAGTTGGTGGGGGGGTGTGTGTCAGTTTATTTGGCTGTTTTTTTTTTTTTTGGAGAGAGAGAACATGAAATTTGGTAGGTAGAGAGGTGAGGAGTATGTTGGAAGAGAAAACATGATCAAAATGTATAATTAAATTTTTTTTCCTCTCATACATTACATTCTAACTGCACTTTCTCCTTCCTCTACTCCTCCTAGTCCCCCCACAAACCCAGATCCACTCCTCTTCTGTTTTCCTTAAAAAAAAAAAAACCCAGGCCTCCAAGGAATATCAACTAAACAAGGCATAACAAGTTACAATAAGACTAGGCACATACCCTCTTATCAAGGCTGCAAAAGGTAACTTAGTAGGAGAAAAGGGTCCCATGAGCCAACAAAATAGTCAGAGACACCTCCATTCCCACTGTTAGGAATCCCATAAGACAAAGCTACACAACCATACCATAACATATATGCAGAGGACCTAGCTCAGACCCATACAGGGTCTGTGATTGTCTTTGTGAGCCCTATGGAACATTTGAAGAACAAAAAGTACTGTTAAAATACAACAAAGTGAGGATAAGGGGAGGTTAGTGAAATACATATTACATGAAGGCAGAAGGGAGATCAAAGAGAAAGGGGATCAGAAGAGGGAGTGGTTTTACAAAGAAAAGTGGGAGAGAGATGAATAATAATGTACAATGGGATATATGTATGAATATGCCATAATGAAAACCATTGCTTTGCATAATAACTTACAAATTTATAAAAGTACGTAGAGAACATGGAAAAGCACAAGTGTGAAAAATTTAAAAACCACATACACCCTGTCATCCAGATACAATTACTATAAATATTTGGAGACAGTCAATTCTGATTCGTTCCGCACATAAATTTGGATGTATTTGTTTGTGTGTGTGTATACATTCACATACATAATCATATGTTTATAAAATTAAAAAATAACACTAATCCAGTTTACTGCTATTGCATCATAAACATTTCTGCCACGTGATTATTTCTAACAATGCTTTTTTGTGGAGGCATGTTCTGTTGTTTAATGAAACTGCCATTTCAGCAAATAGATTTTTTCCCCATTTTGTGATCTTTACAAGTAATTCTGCCACAAACATTGGAATAGGTATTCATGTACATTTAAGTAAACATGACCCTAACATTCTGTGAAGGGTGTAAAGGCCAGGTGGATGTGTGCATAAAGTCCACTGATCACCAGGTGTATCAGTTTTTCTGTGTAGATGTAAATCCTACCCGAGATTCCAATTTATTTGGCAGTCAGAGATAAAGAATATTCTTCTATGGCTGTGGGTTTATCAATATTTTTCTGGCATTGGTAATTAATTTCCAAATACAGCTTCTTAATGGACTGATTTTGGGTGTTTGTATACTTAGCTCTTATTCCACCTAAGTTTAGACTATTTCTGTAAAGACAATAGAAAGAAACAAAGGAGAAATTTTGTGACTTCTAGTGTTAGGGCATAAGAATCTATGTGGTTTATTTTGTGTTCTTGCACACAAACCTTTGAGAAGTCAATGAAAAATGTTGAAAAGTCCAACTAAATTGAGTGTCATAGTGCATGGAAACCAATAGATACAGAGAACATAACACACCTGCTTTGCATATTACTTTGTTTTCTTCTATGTTTGGAATGAGAGAGAGGCCTGGTTTGAGCATCTGCAGCAGTCATGGTAGCCCCCCACACCCCAGCTGAATGTCAGATCAGTGAAGGAAGAAGCTCTCTTGCATAATAGTTTGATGGCGTCTACAGATGATTCCACCCCCTCCATTATTTTACTAAAACTGTATTAAAGCATGAGTGACTCTAAGACAAGACCATTTAGTCAGGTTAAATAAGCCTTCAAAATTATAAGATCATTTTTTTTCTTTACTAACTTTTAGGGGTATTTATCATTCATTACTTGATGAAAAACAAAATAAAGCAAATCAATAGGCACGGATTTGATGGGCAAGTTTGAAACAGTTTCATATACTCACTTTGTTCATGCCGGCCTTCTGTTTGTATTGATTATGGAGCAGATAGAGACAACATTCAGATTCATGAAAAGGATACTCTGGAGAATAGCATGTAGAGATGAATGGTAATGGCACTGTTAACATTTAAAGAAGTCTTTGAAGTCCCATAAACTTGTTTTGACTGGAAGATGGCATCATTTCTTTCTTTTTTTTTTTTTTACATCAGCCACTTAAACTTTTATTTCAATGGCTTCTTATTTGCCAGCTAGAAATACTTACACTAGCTATTTTCTCATGAACACATAAAATCTTCAATTACAAAAAACAAAAGCTCTTTTGTTTCTCTTGAGGTACAGGAATGCCTATAAAATTAAAATATAAACGTTTTATTGGATTTAAATTTTAGGGTTTCAACTGACATTATGAAACATCACAACTGAGCTCCACCAAGAAGTTTCAGCCATCAAGCAGTTTTCCAGTAGCCACGATTCAGACAAGTTCACATTCATGCCTAAATTACATGCTAAGTGATCTTCTATCAACCTTCTGTCTGTCTTGCTGTGGCTCCACAATCACTTCATTCTGGTGACTCTGATCTGAGCCGAGGCACAAAGACTCCTTCCTTAAACAGGCACAGTTCTCAGCTTCCATATGAAGATAGGTTCAATGAGCAGGGACAAACTAGAGGGATTGTTTCGGATCAAGAGGCTCTTCCTGTTGTTTCTCCAGCAGCATGGGTTCCACATTCTATTCAGGGAGGAGGTAGGCAGAGAAATCACTCTGGGTCATTTTCCACAGAATGAGACATCATTTCCAAGACATGAGTTGGCTCAGACACTGGTGCCACTCTTTTCCTCTGAATGGGATGACCCTATTTCCTTTTTTTTTTAACTTTATTTTTATTTCTTCAAGTTACATCTCAATCGCAATCCCCTCACTACTCCCCCCTCCAGTACCATCCTCCCACTCTCTTCAGCCTCAACCCACCCAACCCCTTCCTTTTTTTTTAAGTTTAAGGTATATCTTTTCCCCCCCAACAGCTCCCCCTTTCAGTCCAACAAATGGATCTTTCTCTTTCTCTTATAATAATAAATACAATACAAAATAACAGAGGTAATTAGGCCACAGTTATGAGGGTTATATGGCTTAGCATACATTCACAATGTCAAGTCCATATGTATTTGGCACCTGACTTTAACATTCTACTATCTAACCATCTATATGAGTTTAAAGTTCTATATCTAACTCAGCTTTCATATAACTTGCATCACAATTTTAAAAACATCTTCTTAGATCCATAACACTTTCTTGATTCCTAAACAACTCAAAATTTAATTATGAGACTCTATCTATGCTTCAACCAACTAAGAGACCTGAGAAGGATAAACATATCTGATTATATAGGAAGTGCAGGGTGCGCAGCTTCCAAAACTAAGAAATGACATACCAGTGGCTGCCTAGACAGTTCCCATTTTCTCTCCATACATTACAGCATCGACCTTCAGTCGTTTGGCCCTGTTTCTCTGAGAGACATTGATTGTAAAGCAGGAATTATGAAGGACTTGCCTACCCTGTCTTGGCAGAGCTAGGCTGTCGACTTATCTGCTTCCAGGTTTCGTCCTTTTGGAAAGCATTCTGTCTATAGTTGGAGCAAGGGGTTTTTCCTGCCAAGAGATAGGCTTGTCACTAATTCAATCATCTCCCACTGGAGATTCTTCAATGCTCATCTTCTACTTGGAGTAGAATAGGGGGTGCTCTCAGGAGTTGACATGTCTCGATATCAAAAAAATCTAAAGTTAGGAAAACATTTTTGAATGACATATTCTGCAGATCTCTTGAGGTTTTTGAAGAGGCCCTATCTATCTATTATATTAGGAAAAGCAGATGTTACTTGTCTCTTAGCACCTTGATTTCTGATTGGCTTAGAAAATAACTATAATAGACTGTCATAGTACCTAACACAATGACAGGCTTCATGACTATTAGTTTGCATTTCTTAATTATCCTAAAGAGTTTATGACAATTAGTAGCAAAAGGCCGAAATTTTACATTTCATTTTTTTTCTTTACCCCCTAACCCTTCCATCCTACTCCTCTGGAGTGGAGTGTCCCTATATAACAGTCCCTCACCCCAGTTCAGAGGTCATATGAGGGCCAAGAGCCACTTCATACATTGGGGATCTACGAGGCAGTACCACCAGTTAAAAGTGTCTCATTGCCTGGGAGAGAGAACTAAAAAAACAAATAAACAAATAAGCAGACAAACAGATAAAAAAGAATAATAAATAAATAAAAATAAAAATAAAGAAATAAAAAATAAAAAGTCTATGTCCATGTTCTCTTTGGTGTGTTGGTTGTAGTATCAATATCCTCTACTACATAGCTAAAATCCTACTATAAGTGAATAGATGCCATATGCATCCTTCTGAGTCTGGGTTAGCTCACTCAGGATGAGCTTCTCTAGTTCCATCCATTTGACTGCAAATTGCATGATTTCATTGTTCCTGATAGCTGAATAATATTCCATTGTGTAGATGTACCACAGTTTTTAAATCCATTCTTCGGTTGAGGGACATCTGGGTTGTTTCCAGTTTCTAGCTATTACAAATAAGGCTGCTATAAACATAGATGAGGAAACTTCCTTATGATTCCATGAAGAGTCATTTGGGTGTATACCCAGAAGTGGTATGGCTGGGTCCCGAGGCAAAACTATTCCAAGTTTTCTAAGATATTGCCATACTGACCTCCATAGTGGTTGCACAACCCTGCACTCCCACCAGCAATGGTGGAGGGTTCCCCTTTCTCCACACCCTTGCCAGAATGTGCTGTCATTTGAGCTTTTGATCTTAGCCATTCTGACAGGTGTGAGATGGAATCTCAGAGTCTTCTTGAGTTGCATTTCTCTGATGATTAAGGATGTTGAGCATTTCTTCAAGGGTCTCACAGCCATTAGAGATTCCTCCTTTGTGAATTATCTATTTAGCTCCGACCCCCATTTTTGATTGGATTATTTGGTTTCTTGGCATTTAATTTCTTGATTTCTTTGTAGATTTTGGATATTAGCACTCTGTCAGATGTGGGGTTGGTGAAGATTTTCTCCCAGTCTGTAGGCTGAAGAAATAAGGGAACCAACCCCCTTCACAATAGCCACAAACAGTATAAAATACCTGGGGATAACTCTAACCAAGCAAGTAAAGGATCTGTACAACAAGAACGTCAAGCTCTTGAAGAAAAAAATGGAAGAGGCCTTTAGAAAATGGAAAGATCTCCCATGCTCATGGATAGGTAGGATCAACATAATAAAAATGGCCATCCTACCAAAAGCAATATATAGATTCAATGCAATTCCTATCAAAATACCAACACAATTTTTTATTGACTTGGAAAGAGCTATTCTCAATTTCATATGGAACAACAAAAAAGCCCAGAATAGCTAAATCAATCCTGTACAATAAAAAAATATCTGGAGGTATCACCATCCCAGATTTCAAGCTGTACTACAGAGAAATAGTTATAAAAACAGCATGGTATTGGTATAGAAACAGACCAGTTGACCAATGGAATCAAATTGAAGTCCCAGAAATAAATCCACACACCTATGGTCACTTAATTTTTGATAAAGAAGCCAAAAACATAAAATGGAAATAGGAAAGCATCTTCAATAAATGGTGCTTGTCTAACTGGATGTCAACAAGTAGAAGAATGCAAATAGATCCATACTTATCACCCTGTACAAAACTTAAGTCTAAGTGGATCAAGGACCTCAACATAAATCCAGACACACTAACATTAATAGAAGAGAAAGTGGGAAAAGCCTTGAACTCATTGGCACTGGTAGCAACTTCCTGAATAGAACACCAATAGCACTAAAACAAACAATCAATAAATGGGACCTTACAAAATTGAAAAGTTTCTGTAAGGCAAAAGACACTGTCCTTAGAACAAAACGGCAGCCTACAGACTTGGAAAGGATCTTCACCAACCCAACATCTGACAGAAGGCTAATATCCAAAATATATAAAGAACTGAAGAAATTAAACACCAAAAAATCAAATAACCCCATCAATAAATGGGGTACAGAGCTAAACTGAGAATTCACAGAAGAGGAATCTCTAAAGGCCAAGAGGAATTTGAGGAAATGTTCAACATCTTTGGTCATCAGGGAAATGCAACTTAAAACAACTCTGAGATTCCATCTCACACCTGTCAGAATGGCTAAGATCAAAAACTCAAATGATAGCACAAGCTGGCGAGGATGTGTAGAAAGGGGAACACTCCCCCATTTCTGGTGGGACTGCAAACTTGTGCAACCACTTTGGAAATCAATCTTGAGATATCTTAGAAAATTGGGAATAAATCTACCTCAAGACCCAGCCATACCCTTCTTGGGCATATATCCAAAAGTTTCAAAACGAAACCACAAGGACATTGCCTCAACAATGTTCATAGCAGCTTTATTTGTAATAGTCAGAAACTGGAAACAACCCAGGTGTCCTTCAACTGAAGAATGGATAAAAAAAAACTGTGGTACATTTACACAATGGAATACTACACAGCTATAAGAAATGAGGAAATCATGCAATTCGAAACCAAATGGATGGAACTAGAAAAGCTCATCCTAAGTGAGCTGTCGCAGTCCCAGAAAGATAAACATGGTATGTATTCCCTTGTAAATGGATATTAACCATACATCAGAGGATAACTATCCTACAACCCACACACCCAAATAGATAGGAACCTAGCATATCTATCCTAGGAAAAATTCTACCCACCAGTGAGTCATGGTATCTGCTGCAGGTTAGTGGAACCCCACACCCTATATGGTGTGCCTTATCAAGCTCCAGTACAAGTGGAAGCTCTTGGACCTCAAATGATGCAAGATCAGAGGGAGTATGATATGTGAGGGCACACCTCATCTGAGGAGAAGGAGAATACCAAGTAGAGGAACAAGGAGGGAGGGAGGGAGGGAAGGAGAGAGGGAGGAAAGGAGAGAGGAAGGGAGGGGCCAGGAGGGGAGGAAGGAGGAAACTATGTTCTAGAAGTAAATAATCATTTTTTTAAGAAAATAGTTAATAAGCTTAAAAATATAATAAAAATACAATATAAAAATTTCAAACTATAATTTACCAAAGGTGTAATTGCCTTACTGGCGTGAAAGGAAAATGGCCTTAATTTCAGATTAGAATGTTAGACGGCAGGTGGCTATAGAGATTACACAAACTTGATAGCAGCTTAAAAGTTTTTTTTTTTTTTTTTTTTTTTTTTATAGAGGTATAGGCTATTTCCATGGTTTGGCATTAAAAAGCAGGTAACAGGTTTAAAACACTGTAAATAAATTAAAGGTGACAGCTGTTCAACCTGGTTTTACAAACCTCCAAGAGTTGAAAAAACTTAGAGCTAAGGTAAAATATATGAGTGGTGTTAGCCCATGCCTTTACCTCCAGCAGAGACAGGAGGATCATTACAGAGTTAGTTGTCTTATAAATTCTGGAGTTTCAAGAAACAGGGTGGTGATGGTGCACACCCTTAGTCCCATCATTGGGGAAAAATACACCCTTAATCCCAACACACTAGAGACAGAAACAGGCAGATCTCAGAGCTCAAGGTCAGCCTGATACAAAACAAGCTCTAAACAGAGAAAAACTTTGACCCAGGGGTGGAGGAGCACATCTTTAGTCCCATCAGTTGGGAACCACATGTCTTTCATCCCAAAATTTAGAATGCAGAGACAGGCACATAGGATTTGGAAGGATTTAAGTTTAAAAGCTACTTACAAAAGGCAGGTTGCAATTCAAACAAATTGTCCTTTGAGATCTCAAAATATATACACTAAAGGTTTGTTTAGCTCCAAAATATCAAAATAATTTCTTCTTTAATCCGGATTGAAAGGTAATACTTTATATATTGTCAAAAAATGAAATTTGTTCCAGGAAAAATATTACCTGACACCCCCCCCCCAAAAAAAAATGTAATTATCCCAGAGTTGTGATTAGGGCAGGGCTCTGTTCTTATCTTTCCAGGAGATTTAAAGCATCCATTCAAGGAATCCAGGGACAACTGGACAATGTAAACCTCACAGAAAACAGATCAGACACCAAAGAAGACGAGTGACCCAGATTATCCAGCCTTGCAGACTTCCTCAATAGCAGTTTCCTCAAAAGTCTACAACCACAACAACTCAAACACGCTAAGATCATTCAGCTCCACAGACTGCTCCAGCCAGAACTTCAGTAAAGCTCTGAAGATCAGCTTCTGTCTATGAACTTCTTAGGACATCTAAATAGCTGAGCACAAAGGGACTGAACATCAAATGATTCTATTAACATTTTTAACCATTTTCCAATCTTATTTGGTTCCCAAACAGGTTTACTACATCCCAAATCAGCAGGAAGTCATTTTAAGAGAACAAGGTCCCATCCCCCAGAAAGTGAGGAGGGTGTTCTCCCCTTTGGTTATTTGATGGATATAGAAAATTTTGTTATTTAGGGGAAGAGACTACAAGCTGATAAATGGTCTTGTTAAATGGGTTTTGGAGGTTAGACCCAGGGATTTTTCTCTTTTTCTTTTCTGTATCCTTCTTTCTCTCCTACGTAGGAGTGAACAGACTTGAGAAAAATGGGACATAGACATAGTGTAGGAAAGATCAAGAAAAAGGACAGATTATTGAATATGGCCTTATACCTTTGTATACTGATACAAAATTAATATTATATTTGGCTAAATTGGTATTGATCATTGTACATTAATGCAAAATTAAGATTGCATAGGGCTACATCGGTATTGATCTTAGTATATTGATACAAAATTAAGATTATATTTGGCCACAATGGTATTGGCCCTCGTATATTGCTGTAAAATTAAGATTGTATTGGGCTACATCAGTATTGTTCTTTGTATATTGATACAAAATTAAGGGTAACGCTTCTTAAAGTTATTGTTCCTTGTAATGCTTAAAAATGAAGTGTAAAGTTTGGGCCTCTTGCTACCAACCGTCATAAACTGTTTAGGATAATTAAGAAATGGAAACTAATAGTCATGCAAACGTGTCATTTTGTTGGTTACTATGACAGTCTATCACAGTTATTTTCTAAGCTACTCAGAAATCAAGTTGCTAAGAGACAAGCAATATTTGCTTATCTAAATATTAGAGATAGATAGGGCATCTTCAAAAACCTCAAGAGATCTGCAGAATATGGCATTCAAAGATGATTTCCTAACTTAAGCTTTTTTGATATTGAGACATGTCAGCTCCTGACAGCACCCCCTATTCTACTCCAAGTAGGAGATGAGCATTGAAGAATCTCCAGTGGGAGATGATTGAATTGGTGGTAAGCCTTTCTCTTGGCAAGAAAAACTCGTTGCTTCAACTTTAGACAGATTTCTGTCCAAAAAGGACAAAACTTGGAAGCAGATAAGTCGACAGCCTAGCTCTGCCAAGACAGGGTAGGTAAGTCCTTCATAATTCCTGCTCTACTATCAATATCTGTCAGATAAATGGGGCCAAATGGCTGAAGATCGATGCTGTAATGTATGTAGAGAAAATGGGAACTGTCCAGGCAGCCACTGGTATGTCATTTTTTAGTTTTGGAAGCTGCAGGCCCTGCACTTCCTATACAATCATATATGTTTATCCCTCTCAGGTCTCTGAGGTGGCTGAAGAATAGATAGCTAGAGTCTCATAGTTAAATTTTGAGTTGTTTAGGAATCAAGAGGGTGTTCTGGATCTAAGAAGATGTTTTTAAAATTGTGAGGAAAGTTATTTTGAAAGCTGAGTTAGATATAGAACTTTAAACTCTTGGAGATGGTTAGATAGTAGAATGTTAAAGTCAGGTGCCAAATACATATGGACTGGACATTGGGAATGTATGCTAAACCATATAACTCTTATAATTGTGGCCTATTTATTTCTGTTGTTTTGTATTGTATTTATAGTTATAAGAAAAAGAACCATTTGTTGGACTGAAAGGGAGAGCTGTTGGGGGGAAAATACCTTAAACTAAAAAAAAAAAAAAAAAAAAAGAAGGGAGTGGAGAGTTTAGGGGGAGGAGGGTGGAAGTGTGGGACTGGAGGGGGGAGTAGGGAGGGGATTGTGATTGAGATGTAACTTGAAGAAATAAAAAATAAATTATTAAAAACAAACATACAACAACAACAACAACAACAACAACAACAACAGCAACAAAACATCAGGAGGTATCACCATCCCAGATTTCAAGCTGTACTACAGAGCAATAGTTGTAAAAACAGCATGGTATTGGTATAGAAACAGATCAGTAGATCAATGGAATCGAATTGAAGATCCGGAAATAAACCCACACACTTATGGCCACCTAATTTTTGACAAAGAAGCCAAAACGGCACAATGGAAGAAGGACAGCATCTTCAACAAATGGTGCTGGTCCAACTGGATGTCCATTTGTAAAGGAATGAAGTTAGACCCATACTTATCACCTTGTATAAAACTTAAGTCCAAGTGGATCAAAGACCTTAACATAAGGCCGGCCACACTAAATCTACTAGAAGAAAAAGTGGGAGAAACCCTCGAACTCATTGGCACAAGTGACAACTTCCTGAACAGAACACCAACAGCTCAGGACCTGAGACCAACAATCAATAAATGGGACCTCATGAAACTGAAAAACTTCTGTAAAGCAAAAGACACTATCATTCGAACAAAATGGAAAATGCTATTTCAAAGTCTGTACTTTCTTCTACATTTAGTACAAACTACTGGACTTTGTAACTTTCCCCTTGTAACTTCTGGTGAATTAAACAAGCCAAATTGACACAAAATTTTTTTGAGTGGTAGATTGTCTGTGGGAGTTGTAGCTAGTCCAAAGTTGATATGAAAAGAAAACAACACAATAAGCATATATTACAATTCTTTTACAACATTGCATTCAAAGATGTTTTCTTAACTTAAAATTTTTCTGATATCAAGACATATCAGCTCCGGACAGCACCCCCTTTTCTATTCCAAGTAGAATATGGGCATCAAAGAATCTCCAGTGGGAGATGGTTGAATTAGTGGCAAGCCTTTCTCTTGGCAGGAAAAACCCCTTGCTCCTACTGTAGACAGAATGCTGTCCAAAAAGGACAAAACCTGGAAGCAGGTAAGTCGACAGCCTAGCTCTGCCAAGACAGGGTAGGCACGTCCTTCATAATTCCTGCTCTACAATCAATGTCTGTCAGAGAAACAGGCCAAACAGCTGAAGATTGATGCTGTAATGTATGGAGAGAAAATGGGAACTGTCTAGGCAGCCACTGGTAGGTCATTTCTTAGTTTTGGAAGCTGTGGTCCCTGCACTTCCTATATAATTAGATATATTTATCCCTCTCAGGTCTCTGAGTTGGTTGAAGAATAGATAGCTAGAGTCTCATAGTTAAATTTTGAGTTGTTTAGGAATCAAGAGGGTTTTCTGGACCTAAGAAGATACTTTTAAAATTGTGATGCAAGTTATATGAAAGCTGAGTTAGATATAGAACTTTAAACTCATGGAGATAATTAGATAGTAGAATGTTAAAGTCAGGTGCCAAATACATATGGACTGGACATTGGGAATGTATGCTAAGCCCTATAACTCTCATAATTGTGGCCTATTTATTTCTGTTGTTTTGTATTGTATTTATTGTTATAAGAGAAAGAACCATTTGTTGGACTGAAAGGGGGAGCTCTTATGGGTAAAAGCTATACCTTAAACTTTAAAAAAAGGGAAGAGGATGGGGGGTTGAGGGGGAAGATGATGGGAGGGTGGGACTGGGGGGGAGTAGGGAGGGGATTGTCATTGAGATGTAATTTGAAGAAATAATAAATAAAAAATAAATTAGAAAAACAAATGGAAAATACATGAACCCAAATATTTATTGAGTTTTTCACCATGATTGCCACACTTTTACTAACATTTTTAAAACAATTGGGTAAATCTCTACTTCAGGTATAATGTATTAGTACTAATGGGTAAATTAGTTAAACCATGTCTGAAAACAGGTGTTTGTTCTATAGGGATGTTTCTTTATATGATTACTCATCATTTTACTGAAATTATGACCTTGAGAGGTTTGCTTCTGTTACCATAGGCACACTCTGGAAGAAGGAAATGGAATTATTGTCCTTTTGTTGATTAGGACATGTAAGACAAATTACCAAGTAAGTCTATTAACAAGGGTGACACTTTCGTAGGTTCTAAGAAATGGTGGAAAAATTGCCTTCAATACCATAATGGGCAAAAGGAGAAACCTCTCTTTCAGAAGGGCAAGAAGCATTAAAGAATATGTATAATAAAAAATGTGTAACTTCTATATGAAGTGCCTGATCAGGAACTCTAGGGCCAAATGAAAGGAAAAAGAATAACTTTTCTTTTTCTTTTTTTTCCTTTATTTTTTATTTCTTCAAGTTACATCTCAATCGCAGTCCCCTCCCTATTCCCCCCTCCAGTCCCACCCTCCCACCCTCATCCCCCATCCTCTTCCCTTTTTTTTTTCTTTTAAGTTTAAGGTATATCTTATACCCCCTACAGTTTTTCCTTTCAGTCCAACAAATGGCTCTTTCTCTTATAATAATAAATACAATACAAAGCAACAGAGGTAATTAGGCCACAGTTATGAGGGTTATATGGCTTAACGTACATTCCCAATGACCAGTCCATATGTATTTGGTACCTGACTCTAACATTCTACTATATAAACATCTCCATGAGTTTAAAGTTCTATATCTGACTCAACATTCATACTAACTTGCAACACAATTTTAAAAATATCTTCTTAGATCTATAACACTCTCTTGACTCCAAAACAACTTAAAATTTAATTATGAGACTCTAGCTATCTGTTCTTCAACCACCTCAGAGACCTGAGAGGGATAAATATATCTGATTTTATAGGAAGTACAGGGCCTGCAGCTTCCCAAACTAAGAAATGACATACCAGTGGTTGCCTGGACAGTTCCCATTTTCTCTCCATATATTACCGCATCGATCTTCAGTCATTTGGCCCCGTTTCTCTGACAGACATTAATTGTAAAGCAGGGTTTACGAAGGACTTACCTACCCTGTCTCGGCAGAGCTAGGCTGTCGACTTACCTGCTTCCAGGTTTTGTCCTTTTTGGACAGCATTCTGTCTACAGTTGGAGCAAGGGGCTTTTCCTACCAAGAGATAGGCTTGCCACTAATTCAATTATCTCCCACTGGTGATTCTTCGATGCTCATCTTCTACTTGGAGGAGAATAGGGGGTGCTGTCAGGAGTTGATATGTCTTGATATAAAAAAATCTAAGTTACAAAAACATCTTTGAATGCTATATTCCCCAGATCTCTTGAGATTTTTGAAGAGGCACTATGTATCTCTTATATTAGGGTAAGCAGATGTTGCTTGTCTCTTAGCAGCTTTATTTCTGAATAGCTTAGAAAATAACTATAATAGGCTGTCATAGTACCTAACAGAATGACCAGCTTGCATAACCATTAGTTTGCATTTCTTAATTATCCTAAACAGTTTATGACAATTAGTAGTAAAAGGCCGAAACATCACATTTCATTTTTTTTTCTTTACCTCCTAACCCTTCCATCCCATTTCTCTGGGGTGGGGTGTCCTTATATAACAGTCCTTCATCTCAGTTGGGAGGTCGTATGAGGGCCAAAACTCCTCATTCATTGGGGGTCAACGAGGCAGTACCATCTGTGAAAAGTGTCTCATTGCCCGGGAGAGAGAACTACTAAACAAGCAAACCAATAAGCAGACAAATGGGAAAAAAAAGACTAAAAAATAGAAAAAAAATATATAAAAATAAAAAAAATAAAAATTAAAAATAAGAAGTCTATGTCCAAGTTCCCTTTGGTGTGTTAGTTGTAGTATCGATACCTTCTACTATATAGCTAAAATCGTACTATAAGTGAATAGATGCCATATGTGTCTTTCTGAGTCTGGGTTAGCTCACTCAGGATGAGCTTTTTTAGTTCCACTCATTTAGCTGCAAATTGCATAATTTCATTGCTCCTGATAGCTGAATGGTATTCCATTGTGTAGATGTACCACAGTTTTTTAACCCATTCTTCAGTTGAGGTACATCTGGGTTGTTTCCAGTTTCTAGCTATTACAAATAGGGCTGATATAAACATAGATGCGGAAACTTCCTTATGATTCCGTGAAGAGGCATTTGGGTGTATACCCAGAAGTGGTATGGCCTGGTCCTGAGGCAGAGCTATTCCAAGTTTTCTAAGATATCGTCAGACTGACCTCCATAGTGATTGCACAAGCCTGCATTCCCACCAGCAATGGAGTAGGGTACCCCTTTCTCCACACCCTCGCCAGCATGTGCTGTCATTTGAGCTTTTGATCTTAGCCATTCTGACAGGTGTGAGATGGAATCTCAGAGTCGTCTTGAGTTGTATTTCTCTGATGATTAAGGATGTTGAGCATTTCAAGTGTCTCTCACCCATTAGGGATTCCTCCTTTGTGAATTCTCTATTTAGCTCCGTCCACCATTTTTTGATTGGATTATTTGGTTTCTTGGCATTTAATTTCTTGAGTTCTTTGTAGATTTTGGATATTAGCCCTCTGTCAGATATGGGGTTGGTGAAGACTTTTTCCCAATCAGTAGGCTGCCGTTTTGTTTGAATGACAGTGTCTTTTGCCTTACAGAAGCTTTTCAGTTTCATGAGGTCCCATTTATTGATTGTTTTTTTTTGCATATAACAGATTTTTATAGAAATTTTCTCTCCAAACACTAAAGAATGAACTTTCTTTCCAGAAGCCTATGGAACATTCTGCAAAACTGACCAGAAACCTTTAGTTCCTGCCTGGGAATATTTCATCTATGGACAGGATTGAGCCACATTACCACATTTGTTTTCATGTTGATTTTCTCCTGAGTAGTGACTCGGTTGGTGCTTTCAATAAATTGCTCAGGCCAATCATCTGCAAGGTTCTTGAAGAGTTCTTCCTTTAGTCTCTGGTGCCATGTTTACACCACAGCTCTCACAGCCAATGCTGTTCTAACTTGTGCTGATCTCATGCTCACTTCTCTGCAGTGCCATTGGTCTCGGTCTCTCTCCGGATCACTATTCCTTCTCAGTTGAATGGGGGTCAGGACCAGCCAGGGAGTAGCAATTGATTACAGTCACATACCGTTGGTGCCAGACCTCCTGCAGCCACTCCTAGCTGATGCCTCTGTGGAGCAATAACTCCCTGTTTTAACTTGCTCAATATTTAATGCAGTTGCAAAGGACAAAAAATTAGTTTAAGACGTTATTAACTTCTTTGTATAATCTTTCTATAAATCTTTCTCAAAATATATAAGAGGTTAAGAGATATTTATTAGGTACATTTACATAATGTATTTCTCAAATATACTTTTTTTTTTTACCATTGTTGGGAGTTTAGTATATACATTGCATTGTTTCAAATGTTTTACACAAATATACTCACCAAGTAACCACAACAAAGTTCTGAGTTAATTTGCAGCATTATCCTAGTTTTTTTTCCTTTATTTTTTATTTCTTCAAGTTACATCTCAATTGCAGTCCCCTCCCTATTCCCCCTCCAGCCCCAACCTCCCACCCTCAACCCCCCATCCTCTTCCCTTTTTTTAAGTTTAAGATACATCTTATTTCCCCTTACAGTTTCCCATTTCAGTCCAACAAATGGCTCTTTCTCTTATAATTATAAATACAACACAGTACAACAGAGGTAATTAGGCCACAGTTATGAGGGTTATATGGCTTAACGTACATTCCCAATGACCAGTCCATATGTATTTGGTACCTGACTTTAACATTCTACTATATAAACATCTCCATGAGTTTAAAGTTCTATATCTGACTCAACATTCATACTAACTTGCAACACAATTCTAAAAGTATCTTCTTAGATCTATAACACTCTCTTGACTCCTAAACAACTCAAAATTTAATTATGAGACTCAAGCTATCTGTTCTTCAACCACCTCAGAGACCTGAGAGGGATAAATATACCTGATTTTATAGGAAGTACAGGGTCTGCAGTTTCCCAAACTAAGAAATGACATACCAGTGGCTGCCTGGACAGTTCCCATTTTCTCTCCATACATTACAGCATCATTCTTCAGTCATTTGGCCCCGTTTCTCTGACAGACATTGATTGTAGAGCAGGGGTTATGAGGGACTTACCTACCCTGTCTTGGCAGAGCTAGGCTGTCGACTTACTTGCTCCAAGGTTTTGTCCTTTTTGAGCAGCATTCTGTCTACAGTTGGAGCAAGGGGCTTTTCCTACCAAGAGATATGCTTGCGACTAATTCAATCATCTCCCACTGGAGATTGTTTGATACTCATCTTCTACTTGGAGGAGAATAGGGGGTGCTGTCAGGAGTTGATATGTCTTGATATAAAAAAATCTAAAGTTACGCACGCCTTTAATCCCAGCACTTGGGAGGCAGAGGCAGGCGGATCTTTGCGAGTTCGAGGCCAGCCTGGTCTACAAAGCGAGTCCAGGACAGCCAGAGCTGTTAAACAGAGAAACCCTGTCTCGAAAAA